>PVKM010025035.1:0-20160 GCA_004027735.1 Carollia perspicillata
GTCCTAAATTTGAAAATGTGACACAGATTAGTTTCAAGAGCCACAATGATATGTACAGAGTCAGCTGAATCAGACCAGAAGGGCAACACTGTAAGCTACAAGATGCCTAAACAGTGGTCATGAATCACTGATAACCAAGGTGGGGGAGTGTCAAAGACTCACATAGTCAAACTGTCCAGAGTGAACGGGGACAACGTCCTGTGCCTTATGCCTCCCTTAGTGAGAAACAAACAGATCAAATTTCTGCAGGAGTCAGAAGTATGCATGTAGGACTGAATCAGAAACCTGGAGTCTTTTGTGTGCCCCTTTATTACAGTTGCAGATATATTGACAACCTGGGTGGTGAAGGCTCAACCAGCAAATTGATGCCCGTCAGTTTTCTTCAAAAACAGGCTCTTACCATGATGGTTACACAAATAATCCAGCTAATCAGCAATTATTACTTGTTTCCGCAGTTCATGAGCCCCAAATGGTTGTCTTTTATCCACCAGTCTATAGCTTTCCAAGCATCAGACCAGACAGCTAGGGTCAGTAAAAAGGTAACAAGGTTTACTAAGGGGAGCATTAGCCAGAGCTGTGAGAGTGACTTTCTGTGCTGCCTACTAAGAATAGCCATGACCATTTTTCATTCTGCATAGTCAGTGCTGTTGTTGAATAGCTACGCAAGCGAGGAGACACCATCAGCTTCCAGACTCGCTAAACCATGAGCAAAGCAGGCCTAGGCATTTAGGAGAACCTCTGTGAATCTGAGATGGAAGCTTTGCTTCAGACAGCAAAGTGGGGGATAGTTTCCTCTGAAGGGATAGCTGCCACCTTTTCATGTAAAACTGAGATGGCTGCAGCCAGGCCAGCTGTATTCTGGAATATGCCATCACCGTTTGAAAGGCAAGGCCATTTAGACTCTTCCCACATTTTAAGTCTTTGAGTCGACCACCCAAAATGGTCATCAGACCAGGAGTTATATGATATTCATGGGTCAGACACTTATTTTAACAAAGCCTAGAAATGGTAATACCTAGACTTCATCAGGAAAGCCACAAGTTCAATGCTCCAAAAGGCATCTCCAGGTGAAGGTTGGTTTCATTTGCTAGAAGCTCCAACTAGACTTGAAGTTCAGAGAGGTCATTACAGCTATAGAGGCCCAAGGGAACTAGCACTTTTCCACATCCAGTTCTTCCCAGTTGGGAGAATTCACTTTGGCACTTAGTAGAACCAGAAGTACAAGCATGTAACATTTTATTTCCCACTAAATATTCAGATGTAGAAACAACAGCAATGCACTGAATCAGTCCAAAGAGCTGTACACACAAGGTCATATTACCCTCCTTCCCCACATTCTCACCCCCTCCTTCTTACCCAACTCCCATCAGTTGAATCTAGGCACTCCTTCCTTTTGGTGAACTAGGTAGAATGGTGACTTGGTTCTTACTTACTATTCAGTAACAGAGTAATAAAAGATTAAATGCCCAGACATCCCTGACATGCCCCAGTATACTCAAGTACATATGGATTTTATTCCCTCCTTAGCAACTGGAAGACATCAGGTGATTAAGGGTGATTAATTAAGGGTGATTAACCATCCTTAATCATCTTTCTCCTAGCAGCTCAGGTCAAGATAGATGAATGAGTTGGAGATGGGAAAGAGAAAGAATATTTGTGAGAACTCTTTCAAACTCTCTGATGGTACAAGCAAGAGAGATCGGGTAGGCAGCTGATAGGATATGGTGCCAAGAGGATTAAGAAATAAAATACATTTTTAGTATCTTTAGAAAATGATACAAAGGTATTTAACAAGATTTATTCCACTGTAGACTGGGTAATGGTGGACTGAGGATTCTGGCATAGAGTAGTAGGTTCTAGATTCAAAGAACAAATAAAGGAATAATAATAAATTGGTGCACATGTATTTTCTACTCATATGACATCAAAATATGTAGTCTCACAAAATTCAACTTGTGTTTTTACTTATTTTAAAATAGAAAGCTGCAACATGATTTTGACTGCCTACACATCTACTCTAAAGCACCTGAATTTATGCATGAATTTGCATCTATATATTCCTTTACTAGAGCAAGTGTTTAAAAAAAAGTAAAGACCTGACCAACATTAAAGTCCACTTAAATGATCTATGGATAGTTCATATAAGTCACTAAATAAATCTCTCCCCTGACCACCTATCCTGCAAAAAAATAAAAAGTGGTAGGGGGAGAGGGAAGGAGAGTTAAAGGGAGGGAGGGAGGAAGGAAATGAAAACTTCTTTAACTTAGAATTCTCGTCTGCAGTAATTTCATTTATACATACCAACTCCTAAAGGTAAGCAAACTGAAGATTGACATACAAAGAGGAAGGACAAAATATACATTGATTGATTTGATTGATTTATCTATTTATAGTTTTTATTTTAGAATAAGAGAAAAAGCATGAATGGAAAAGATAATAAAGCCCTCTCATTATTTCTCCCACTGGGGTAAAATTAGTATGACAGAAGAGGACAAAGGAAGAATTGCGTACATAGCATGAATTTTGGCTTTATGAGTAAAAGTCTATTATGCTATGTCAGAAAGAGTTGTGTGGTTCTATTCGAGAGAACTGAACTATGTTTACCTAAAAAGAAATGGCGAATAGTGTGTTTCGGAATGTGAAGCCATGCAGAACCCTGCTTTGCAATCCCAGGAAATCTGCAAGGGGAGTGCAGAGATCAATGTCATTATCCAGAAGGCATTACTGAAATAGATTTTAAATCCTTTGATGTAATTGCTTGCTGAGTTTGCCATTACAGCAGCTCTATCCTTTTGACTGATTGAGGGCCTTTAACAGCTCAAGTTTTACTGAGACTGCCAGCATACTCATGTTGGCATCTTAAAGTTAGACAGATGTTTGATGTTTAATTTAACTAATATGGCACACCATGAGTCAACAAAACACATTTTGTGTTAACGCCAAAAAAAAAAGTGAGAGACAGAAATACATGCAGAGTTAATCATTCTGTTTCAGTAGACAAGCCTTTGCTCTTAGACTTATTAACATGAATTCTGATTTGAAAACCCTATGGCATTTTTCCTGCCCCTTGAGAAAAGCAGTCTTGATTCCACTAGAGCATTTAGAACTGGAATTCAATGAATAAATTAACAGTGCATAAAATCCTAAACTAAAGACTAAGGAGCAATGAGGTGGGTTTTTTTCCTTTTAGATAATCCCTGTTTTTCACAATTCCTTGAATAATTTTTATTCTTTGTGATGCATCTGTTTTTTTTTCCTACAACTGCCTAGGACAAATAGGCTATAATGCACTCTATTAGCTTGTTTTTAGATTTTATCTTTTGCTGAAGACTGGTTTGACTAAAAATAAAGAATTTCACTCATGGTAGTTTCAGTATTGATTGTGTATAATATAAAAATGCATACATATACACATACATATGCATACATATATATATGTATGTATTTAATAGCACTTAGTAGAAGATATAATTGTTGGCTATATATCCTGTTCAAGAAATATAGCTAACACTATTAGCTTCTCCAATGTATATCATTTTTCCTAACTTCATTTTTGAGGCAAAAAAAAAAACCCTGAATATTATTTTTTTCAATGTAATTTTTACAAAAGCAACTATCTACATGTCTTTGGCCTTCTTGTATTAAGTTTCGTAGTTAATAGTGATAATAGCATAGTGGTTGTAGTGGTAGAAGCAATAGTTATGGTTAAGTAACTAAGAGAATAAGGAATTTGGAAACCATTGACAATGCCATAGTAGAGTCACATACTATAACTCGGTGAATTTTTACTAATATTATATTTTGATTTTTTACTTTCTTTTTTAATTTATATTGAATTTATTGGGATAACATTGCTTATTAAAATATATGTAGGTTTCAAATGTACAATTTCTAATACATCATCCGTCTATCATATTGTTTGTTCACCACCCAAAGCTAATTCTTCCGTCTCCGTTTATCCCCCGCTTACCCACTTCTACCTCTCCCTACCCACCTTTCGGTATGATCATCACCGTACTTTGACTTTCTTGGCAACTTTATGAGAGAGGTAAAGGAACTGTTATTTTCACTGTATAATTAGAGAAATTAAGGCTCAAAAATTTTTGATGACTTTTTAAACCAATATTTTACTGTTAAATTACTCAAACCTAGATCATTTTGACTCCAAACTTAACTATACATGTGCTAGGTTTGTGAGTTTTCAAAGATCAGAAGTAATAATTAACCATTGCTAATACTGCATTAACTTTATCAAGCACATTTTCATATCAGAATCCATAAGCTGGTTGTGCTGGTTCAAATTCCATTTTAATTTAAATAGAATTTCATCCTTGTCTCTCTCTTTTCTCTTTTTAAACTTTATTTACTGGTCCTAAGATTCAGCCTGTTTATAGACTAGCTTATTTATATGCTCATTCATCTATCCAAACCTGTAGGTAAAGCATACGGTGCCTGAGGCTCAATGATTAAGCTAATTCTTCATGGAGCTAATTCTGACTCCTTCCCTGTCTCAGTCTATTTCAGGTCTGTGGCACCCCTAAATGTAGTTGAGGATCCCCTAGACCACCCTGGGTCAATGTTTCTCTAGTGACACTCACAGAACTTGGAAAAGCTGTTATACTCATGTTTATGGTTTATTACTATAAAAGGAAAAAGATTAAAATCAGGAAATACAAAAGGCATATATAAGGTAGAGTATAGAAATATAGAAGAGCCCAGTTACAGCTTCCAGTGGTCTTCTCCCAGCATCCTGGACAGCACTTAATTCTCCCAACAACAATGCATGATGAAAGCATGAAGTGTTACCAGCCAGAGAAGCTTCTCTAGAGCCTTGGTGTCCAGGGATTTTATTGAGTATTGGTCTTGTAGGCCTGGAGAACCCCCACGGCTGACCTCAGTTTCTCAGTCTCCATCTCCTACCGTGGTCAAATTGATACCATGTGGCTCAAGGCCCTCACCGTAAATCACATTGCTGCTCAAACTGTCTGGCATGGCCCAAGGTCACAGGTAAACAAGGACACTTTCATCAAGCAGTCAAGGGCCAAAACATTTATTGGAATGTGTGGTGTTTGGATAATCCAAACCTGGCAAGGTAATCCTTATGCCAAATTAGCACTCATGTCACTTCCAATTATGTTTTCATGATCTTCCCTTCTAATTATAAATTCTGTGGTGTCTGAAATTATAAAAATTTCTTCATATTTGCTTTAAAAAGGGCATAAAAGTTTAAAGTATTAGCAAATTAGTGAAAAATAATTTGAACAGGATAACGGAAATAAAGAATGGTCATTTCTTTGTTGAACTGTCTTTTTGTTGGGATGCTTTGGGGATAAATATTTTTAGGTTTAAACTTATATTTCCTAATTCCAATACATGTTTCTAAATTCTGCTTGAATCTTGAAGATTTGCCTTTTTGATGTATAATGGGGGAGGGGGACTTTTGACACTTTCAACATTCTGCCTGCAAAGCTCTTAAACCAAATTTACCATTTTAGTAGGTATGTTTTAGTTTTTCAACATCACAACAGTTTGCCAAACTTTCAGCTACTACACAATATAGACATCCTTTCTCCAGTATCTACTTACAAGTCTCACTGTCTCCATTCTTTGTTAAGTTTCCTCTAGATACTCACAATGTCTGCTCTCTTCCTTATCCCAAAACAATGCCACACTTTCTAGATTTTGTTATGACAGTACTTCAACTTTTGGTGCTAATTTCTGTTTGGATGAGCTTTTGCTGTGGAAGAAGCCAGCCCAAGACTCAGTGGTCCAAAATAACAGTTAATTATCTTTCATGGTTCTGTGTGTTGACTGCAGTTGGTTGAGTGGTTCAAACTTGGAATCTCTTACAAGGTTGTAATAAGACAGCAGTGGGGATGCAGTTACCTGAAGTCTGACTAGGCTCAGTGTCTAAGACTGCTCACTCACATGACTGGCAGTTAATGCTGGCCGTAAGGTGGAAGGTAATTTAGGGCTATGTTTAGACTGAGTGTTTGTGTCTCCTAAAATTCAAATGTTGAAGCCTTAGCTTCTAATTTGATGGCATTTGGACATGGGGCCTTGGGGAGGTAATTACAGTTAGACGGGGTCATGAGAGTGGGGCCCTGATCTGATAGGATTAGTGCCTTACTAGAAAACTTTCTCCTTCTCCTTGACATATGAGGACACAAGGAGAAGATGCCTGTTTGCCAGCCAGAAAGAGGGCCTCCACCAGAACCTACAATGCTAACACGCTGAACTTGGATTTCTAGCTTCCAGAACTGTGAGCAAATATGTTTCTTCTGTTTAAGCCACCCAGTATATGGTATTTTGTCACAGCAGCCTAAACAGGCTCACGCAGACTGTCACCTGGAATACCAGCTTACACATGGGCTATCCATGCAACTTGAACTTCTCACAGCATGGATTCTGGGCTATCCAAAGAAGCATACCAAGAGCAAGTGTTCTAAGAGGCTTGGAAGAAATTATATAAGGCTTTTCATGACCTTCACAGAAGTGCTATCCCAGATTCATGCAAACAAGTGAGAATTAGACCCCATCTAATGATGCGAGGAGTAGCATGTACTTAGAGAAAAGAAATGTGAGCAGCCATCTTGAAAACTCATCTACCGCACTTGGCATTTGAGATGTGAGAATCCATTTTTCTTTCTTCCCTGGTCTTGGGTGATCTAATCAGATAAACGGGATTAACCTTCTTACCAGTGGATGAGATTCCTGCCGTGCTGCCCTTGTGAGATCAGGCCATGGTAAATGGGGTGAAGAGTGAAGGGTCAGAGGTAGCAGACTTTTGTTTTACAAACATGTCAATAAATAATAATAGTTTTTAAAATCATGTGTTATAGTCACTATCTAGGCTTACTTTTAAGTCATTTTAGCTGTAACATTATCAATTAACTCTAATTTAAATTTTGGTCAGGGGGCAGAGAAAATGTCTCAGTGCTCCCTCCTGCTATAATTTTATTTTTATCTTGGAGCACTCAACTCTAAATACTAATTTAATAATAACAGCTTAAGGAAAACTGAACCGATAAACAAAAAACCCTTTTACTCTTAAAAAATGTCCTATTTTACCATTTAATTGTTATTTTAAAATGTAAATTATACTTTCTTTAATCGGCAAACAATCTCTCCCATTTGTGCTGAGATTATAGGAGGATATGCCCACAAACTAAATTTTATTTGCTAGAGGAAGGATCCTTAACTATGCAGTGTTCATTTGTTTAGGGTTTTTAATGGCAAACAAACCTAGACTCTATGGATAATGGTTTCCTGAAAATCATCTGTGTGCATTATAACTGTCTGAGAATAAAATGGAGATGCTTCGTGACTGAAAAGGCTCTCTTCTGTGTAAATAGTGTAGCTACGTTCATTACTTAGAGACATCACATGTTAACCTAAGCCAGAACATGTCTTTAAGGAGCGACAGGAACTAGATACATGTATTGACAGTTGAGGATCTGTCCATTTTTCACCTGTGCCTCATGATTACTTACGTCCTGGAAATTGTTAGAAAAGCTAATATCAGGTAAGGTCTTTGATTTCTGTCGAGTCCAACTTAACATCTGATCCTTTGTATTATTTCAACAATGCCATTAGCTACCATTTGTTGACTGACAGGTTATTAGTATATTCATTTGTTTAATCTGTTAAAAATGATGAAAACACTATTAATATCTGACATCAAAAGACAGAATTCTTCAGCATATTAGGAGAAAGCTAGACAGGTCAGGTACAGTCATCTCTGAGTAGAGCAAACTGCTGATCTTATTCAGGGTTTGGGGAAAGCATTAAGCACAGGGATGGTTAATATTTCAAAGGCTGAAGTGGGCTGAGAACCTGTGTGGAAACTCGTTCAGTTGAAATACTAGTGGATCGGTTGCCATCAGAAGCATTTTCATATTGAAGTGATGTTGTTCCTGATTGGCTGACCTTCCAAAGTATATCACAGATTTGTTGGCTTTCACAGGTATGCTTACTGGGAAGAATTGCTATTGATCAACTGAATGAATTGAAAGTGTTTCCAGTGGCTATATATGTTACCTTAGCTCCGGAACAGTCTGCCCTTTAGAATATGGGTCCATTCTTTTTAATTTACCAATTAAAATAAAAGAAAGAATGATAGAAAGGAGGAAAAGAAAGAAAGGAGGGACAGAGGGAAGGTAAAGAAAGAAAGAAAGAAATCGAAGGACACATCCAGTGCAATGTTTGGGATTCTGCACCTGTGCATACACGCATAGTCTTCTTTCTGCAACCTACACATTCACCTACCAGGGCTATGCTAGGGGTGCAGTGGTATACCTCAAACCCTTAAGAGATGTGTCTCCAAATATTAAACAATGTATTAAATGTATAGTTTATGCAAACAGAGATGCAAATTAACCACATCAATTCCCTCTCACCACCTGAAGAACTCTGAGCTGAATACATGGAACACTGAAGTGTATAAAGGGGTACATCTAAGGAAAAAGATGAGAGACGTCATTGAAATTCAACCTGCCACCAAAGCAGAAGCACTGAGTTGTACAAGAGACATAAGAGAAATTAAGAGAACTTTGGCAAGTAAACAGTGGTCTCAAAATTCTTTAGTGTAGAAGGTTTATTGAGTGATTAGTGTGATAACCATTTTCTTCACCTCTTAAATAACTACCTCCTTACCCAAGTCCTGAAAGTTCCAGCTACTTTTTGACCTAGAAATCATTAAGATATTCTGAACAGCCTCCCCACTTAGTTCTGATCACCAGGTAGACATCAACTGCAGGCATTCTTGTTCTTTCCAGCTCTTCCTCCTCACTCTTACAGAGGTTCAGGTTTCTAGCTTCATGAATGTATATAACAGTCCAGGTCCTCTGAGGAAGAGTAGATAACAGATGAGCTTGTATAAATTCGGGTACCATCACAAATTCTAGTTATTTCAAAATGCTTCTCGAAGGAGAAAATAAAGATGAGGAACTGTTGTTGTGTACTCTTGATGATTTTATCTTTAAAGGCTAGAAAAGAAATTCTTCTACCATACTGATCCTTTAAAGAAGCATCCGTATTCCTGAAATGTGAAAATAACCTAAGAGTAAAAGACCTATATTTTATTTTTCTGAACCCACTGAGTTTCATAATTACAAAATGTTTTAATAGTACCTGCTATCATTTAATTGTATACTCTCAAATTTATATATTCAAGTCTTAACTACCACCTACTACCTCAGAGTGTAGCCTTATTTGGAAATAGAGTTGCAAAGATAATAAGTTAAGATGAGGCCATTAGTGTGGACCCTAATTCAATATGACTGGCGTCCTTATAAGAAGGGAAAGTTTGGACACAGAGACAGATACACACACAAGCACAATGTCATGTGAAGATAAAGCAAGGATCAATGTAACATTTTTACAAGCCCAAGAATGTCAGAGATTGTCCACAGACCACCAGAAGCTGGGAGATAGGCCTGGAACAGATTCTTCCTCACGGGCCTCAGAAATACCAACCCTGCTAACACCGTGATTTCAGACTTAGGGCCTCCAAAACTGTGCCGCAGTGCATTCCGGTTGTTGAAACCCCCCTGGGACTTTGTGATGGCAGCCCCAGCAAACTGCTAGAGATAGAAAGCTAAGTAGCTAACCAGACAGAATTATGCCTCACAATGTTAAAGTAAGTATTGATATTATCTTCAATACCACTTTTTTAAGTTACAGTTGAGGATTTAAATGTTGTGTTACTTAAGTTCCTTACCAGAAGTCACAAAGCAAGAAAAGCAGCGGGGTCAGGATTCGTCTCCACATCTACCTGACTTCAAGCCTCCAGTTCTTTCATTTACATGCTTTTGCCTTCGCTCTACTACCCTGCACCTTGCCTGTAAATGAGCTTTGATGAGCTGAAGCTTCCTATAAAACTGATTTCTCTTGGCTATTCAAGCTTCTTTAACTCCATATTTTGAGTCATTGATTTTGAGTTGTTTTAGCATTACATTCTATTATTAAAATGTTCCTTACCCCTTAAATAACTACCTTCTTACCTAAGTCCTAGAAATTCCAGCTTCTTTTCAACCTAGAAATTATTAACATATTCTAATCATCTTCACTTATTTCTGTCCATCGGGCAGAAACACTGCAGACATTCTTATTCCTTCCAACTCTTCCTTCTCATTATTTCAGAGATTCAGTTTTCTAGCTTCATGAATGTATGTAGTAGTCCAGATCCTATGTGGAACAGTAGTAATTCATGAGATTGTATGAATTAAGGAAACCAGCAACTAAAAATCTTTCTTCAACTATTTAGTGATGATGAAATATTACTCTAGGAGTTTCATACCTTTAAGTTAATAATGGAATCACTTTTTCTAAATGAATGCTCAGAAATGGAAACAATTCAAATGATGATAATTCATGTATACTATAAACCAAATAAATTTCATCTTCTTTCATGGGAATTATTATTATTATACCCAGAAAAGCCAGTGTACTCCTGGTGGTCCATTGCAAAAGCAAATTCAAACTAACTCTACAAAGCTTGTTTAATAAAGTCTCATGTTCAAGTTAATAGATTAAAGCTTTAAGTATGGTACATCACCAGGATTTTTTGGTTTTGCTTTCTTCCCTAAACTTGAACTTCAGATTTTTAGGAGAAATCTTGGAAGGCACATGGTGTCATTTCAATCAGACTTTCTGTCAGTGTTTCATGGAATAAGCTATCAATTGGCTTTCAAGTATAATTCAAACCATTGACTGTATCTGACAAAGATTTGATTTGTAAGTGGAGCACTCAAACTCCAAATATGATCATCATCACTTTCTTCATGCTATACCCACATCACAGTGCTCCAACAAGAAGAGGGATCTAGTTCCTTCCCCTTGACTCTTAACTAACCTTATGGTTTTGTTCGACCTGTGTAATAAGTTAGAGGTGATGCTCTGGGAATCCTAGGAAGTGATATGCTAGGAATTTTTTGTAGCTTTTGACCAGATTTCTCAGAACATTCAGCTTAGGGACATGACTGCTGGGAACCCAGCTTCACTGTTCTGAAATGCCCAATGCCATCAAAAGGCTGCACACCAATACAGGAATTCTAGTCAGCAGCTCCAGCTGAGCTCATAGCCAACAGCCATCATCAACTGCCTGCCATGTGAGCAAGCCGTCTTGGATGACCAAGCCTTCATTCGACTGCAGCCACATGAGACACCAAGTGAGAACATCCAGCTGATGCCAGACTGCTCATAGTACTACAGAGATGATAATATTGCTTTAAGCACTTATGTTTTGGAATTGTTTGTTACACTGCAATAGATAATGAAACAATAAGATTGGCTTGTGATTGACTCAATGCCAAAGCACTGTTCTGAAAAACAGGAATTCCAGATATTATTTCCAGGTATCTAAAAGCAAAGCATTTCATCAGTATACTCTTTGTAGAATCCTGACCCCTTCTGGCAGGAGAATCTATCTGATTAACCGTCCCAAGAGTCAGAACTTTGAAATCTCGTTAATTTTTAGAGGAAATATGTTTTTAAAATTAGCAATTAAGGATTATTCTATTTAAGAAATGCTTTATTTTTAACATCTATAGCTAATTACAACCAGTATAGTTTCAAATTATGTTCTTTGCACAGTGGGTAATAGCCACTTTATGGAATCAGAATTTGAGTCTCTGCCAGACCACTTAAAGTCTGCATGAACTTGGGGATTAACCTTTAGCCTTGTTTTCTCATTTCTAAAATGAGTATTATGATGGCACATTACTCACAGAGTATTAGTGGATCTTAAAGAGTATGTATATAAAGCATGTAGCATGTTGCTTAGCACATAATTAGCATTGATCATCAGTTATTATTAGTCTCTAAGGAAATTTCAGAAACATATAATTAAAACACCTTCTAATATGTAAATACAAGCTGTAAGAACAGGGTTCAATATTGGCTGTCTGTTAGAATACTTGTCAGTGATTTCTGGGAATTGATTTTATTATTACTTACTGAGAGTGTGTGTGTATGTGTGTGTGTTGGTCAGGGAAAGGAAGGTTGCTTCTCTGACATACAGTTTTACCAAAGTCACCAAACCTATTACCATAGTGTTCAGGCTCTTCAACCCTACTGACACAGAATGGAGTTGATTGTTGGCATCACATTACATTCACAGTTAAGTTTATGACTATTTGCACCTTATTTGATTGAAATGGGGATTAAAATCCAATTATTTGCTAGAATTAGGTAAGCACATTTCCAGGGTATTTCTATGACTACATAATTTAGAGTAAGAAATGTGTTGACTAAATTTAAGAACCTCATTTTTAAATTTCACTGTCCAGAAAACATTGATTTTGTATCAGAATTAGAAAATATTAAACTGTCATTCAAACTTAATTAAAGGGACTTTTTTCTTAGTACAAAAATATTTGTTTAAAAAATTCTTATGCTAGAAGACTTTATATTATTAAAGTGTGCCTTTCACTTCCAGTCACTGAAGTTTTAAAAATTTGAATTATTAAGAATTATAGTAGATATAAATTGCTTACTTTCATATACATGATTCAAGCCAAGTCATAAAATTTTCAGCACTTTCCGCTCTCCACTTTAATTTATTTATAATGGCACTTTATATTTGCTTTTATTTTTTCTTGTTCTGAACTGGGCAGAAGAAACAGTACTCTGGACAATAAGGAACTTATACTTACAAAGATTGGACAATAGCAAATAGGGAGAAGGCTGTTATTGCAATAAACTCCTAACTGGTCTCTCTGCTTCCATTCTTGGCTCTTCAAACAATTCTCAACACAACAGTCAGAGGGATCTTGTAAAAACTAAAGTGAGGTCTTGCCACTAATATGACCCACCCAAATAGCTTTCCACCTCCCTCAAAGTAAAAGCCAAAGTTACCACAACGGCCTAATGCCCAATGTTAGCTGCCACCCACCTCCAACTTTACGACTATTCTGTTTTCATCTCTTACTCCTGTTTCCTAAACCCACTCCACTGCACCTGCACTTGCTTTTTAGTTTTCCATTTAATTTCAGACACACTCTTACTTCATTGCCTTTGAAATTGTTGTTACCTCTGCCTGAAATGCTTTTCTTCATTCGCTCATTCACTTTCTCAATTAATAATGTTCATTTATCACTATTAATGAGGTAAGTATTTTCTAGAAGCTGAAATACAGCAGTGAACAAAACATTCAAAAATCACTGTCCTCATGGAACTTATATTCTAATGAGGTCAGTAAACAAGATAAAATATATTTACATCTAGAGAACTGTAAGTCCTAAGTTGAAAAACAAGAGATGCAGAACAGAAAATATAGATGAGAAGGTCACAGGAAAATGTTAGAATGATTAACTTCTACAATAAATAAAATATTTATTTTAATAAAATATTTAAATAAATAAAATACTTATTGTGACTTAAAATATTACAATTTCACTGAAACATTCTCTAACTCTATGATTTAATATTGTAACACTCTCCCTCAACAAATACCTCTCCCCTGATTCTTTTTCTCTGTATCAACTATTACTACCTAACATATTTTATATTTTGGTTATTTATTTTGTTTATTTTCTGACTGTAGTTACTAAAGCATAACCTCTATATGGGGGAATATTTTACTATTTTGTTTACTGTTGTTTACCTACAATCTAGAACAATGCCCAGCACATGGTATTTACTCAATAAATGTTTGTTGATAGCTGAATACCAAAATAAAAAATATTATGATAATGATTGAGGAGCAAAATGACCACATCAGACCACCTAGGCCAACAGGGTCAAGGGCAGTAAATGGAAAAGAATAGGGAGGATTGATACAATGGACAATGTGGTGAAAGAGAACTCAACCCAGACTATTATAGGGAGATCTATGGCTCTCTGTGCATAAACTACCCTCTCCTTTTTCACATCATGCTTTAAAGCACGCCCCCCCATAGGGTATTTCAGGAACACCCTTAGTAAACAAACACTACAATGACTTAAAAAATCAAAGACACATTTATTTGCACCTAAGAGTACCTTGACCCACTAGAATAGGCACACAAATCCATGACAATTAAGATGCTTGAAAGACAATATGGTCTTCCCCAAAGTCCTCCTGGTTCAGATTACAGAGGTGTTATTCTTGGCCAGGTGAAGTACCTTCTTAGCTTTTCATGGAGATTGAATCTTCATACGTCTTCAAAGAAAGACATATGTCAAATGAGGAACCAAAATTTAGGTTTCTCCACCTTTTAAGTACACACTTTTTATTCCATAAAAAATTAATTCCCTAGAATTAATTTATAGTGCTATATAACCAGAGTATTTTCACACACGTAAGTCATCTCAAAACATTTTATATTCATTTAAAGTCATACATACATGTAGAGTTTAATCTAAAATTTGAAATATTTTCTCTAAAGACTAATATAGTTATTTTAACAATTCACTGAAAACATTATTTTTCTAGGTGCAAAATAATTTAGGCATTTTCAAACATATTTAAATAATACTTATGCAATAGTATTCAATCAGGAAAGATTTAGTAAGCATTTAATATATTTATTTTTAATAATTTTTGTTATTCAAGTACAATTGTCTCCATTTTCACCACACTCTGTCCCCCAGCCCCACCCATGCCTGCTTCCCACCCTCAAACATACCCCTTTGGTTTTATGCATGTGTCCTTCATACATATTCCTTGATGTTCCCCCCATTATCCCATATTATCCCTCTCCTTCCTCCTCTCTGATCACTGTCAGATTGTTCTTTATTTCAATGTCTCTGGTTATATTTTGCTTGCTTGTTTGTTTTGTTGATTAGGTTCCACTCATAGGTGAGATTATATGGTATTTCTCTTTCACCACTTGGCATAATGCTCTCCAGATCCATCATGCTGTCTCAAAGGGTAGGAGCTCCCTCTTTTTTTCTTCTGTGTAGTATTCCATTGTGTAAATATGCCACAGCTTTTTGATCCACTCATTTACCAGTGAGCATTTAGGTTGCTTCCAGCACTTGGCTATTGTAAATTGTGCTGCTATGCACATTGGGGTGCATAGGTTTTTTGAATTGGTGTTTCAGGATCCTTCGTGTTTAATCCCAGCAGTGGAATTACTGGGTCAAAAGGTAGATCCATTTTTAGTTTTCTGAGGAAATCCCATACTGTTTTCCACAGTGTCTTTACCAGTCTGCATTTCCACCAACAATACACTAGGGTTCCCTTTTCTCCACAACCTCTCCAACACTTGTTGTTTGCTGATTTGTTTATGATGGCCATTCTCAGTGGTGTGAAGTGAAGTGGCATCTCATTGTGGTTTGTGGTTTTAATTTAAATCTCTCTGATAGCTAGTGGTGTTGAGCATCTTTTCATATGTCTCTGGGCCCTCTATAAGTCTTCCTTGGAGAAGTATCTGTTCAAGTCCTTTGCCCATTTTTTAATTGGGTTCTTTGTCTTCCTGAAGTGGAATCATGTGAGTTCTTTTTATATTTTGGACATCAGACCCTTGTCAGACAAGAAAGAGAAATAAAAGGCATTCACACTGGAAAGGAGGAAATAAAACTATCACTGTTTGCAAATGATATGATAGTGTACATAGAAAACCCTACAGACTCCACCCAAAAGCTACTCAACCTAATAAACAAATTTGGCAAAACAGCAGGGTTCAAAGTCAATATTCAGAATTCAATAGCATTTTTATATACCATCAACAAAATATGAGAATCAGAAATCAATAAAAAAGTCCCATTTGCTATAGAAACAAGAAAACATAAGTACCTATGAATAAACCTTACCAAGGAGGCAAAAGACCTATACTCAGAAAACTACACAATACTGAAGAAAGAAATTAAGGAAGACACAAACAAATGGAAGTATATACCATGTTCACGGGCTGAAAGAATCAATATCATCAAAATGTCCATATAACCCAAAGAAATTTATAGATTTCACACAATCCCTATTAAAATACCAATGACATATTTCACAGATATAGAACAAACAATTCAAAAATTCATATGGAACTGTAAATGACCCCAAATAGCTGCAGCAATTTTGAGAAAAAAAGAACAAGGTAGGAGGGATCACAATACCTGATACCAAACTGTATTACAAGGCTACTGTAAACAAAACAGTAGAGTACTGGAGTACTAGAGTAGAGTCTGTTCTCATGAACAGACACACAGACCTATGGAAAAGAATAGAGAGCCCAGAAATAGAACCAAGTCTTTATGGTCATTTAATATTTGACAAAGGGGGCAGAAGCTTAAAATGGAGTAAAAATAGCCTGTTCAACAAATGGTGTTGGGACATCTGGACAGCTACATGCAAAAAAATGAAACTCAACCACCAAATTACACCATACACAAAAATAAACTCAAGATGCATAAAAGACTTAAATATAAGTCATGACACCATAAAAGTGCTAGAGGCGAACACAGGCAGGAAAATGTCAGATATCCCTTGCAGCAATATTTTCACTGATAAGTCCCCTAGAGCAAAAGACATAAAGGAATTAATAAACAAATGGGATCTCATCAAAATAAAAAAAATTTTGCATGGCTGAAAAAAAACAGCATTAAAATGAAAAGAGAACCAACTGTATGGAAAAATATATTGGCAGATGATACATTGGATAAGGACATTTAATATATTTAAAAAACCAAAATACATTTAAAATTCTCTAAAACAAAAATAATCTTTATTATTTTTTTATTTTAGAAAAATACACCTATTTGAGATGTTGAGGCAAACTACATTATGCTTCATTACTATCAAACCAACAGCACAACTACCTTTTTGTGTGGTTTTCTGTGCATTGCCCAGAGAAGCCAGAAACTACATTTCCCAGAGTTCTATTCTCCACATACCTCCAGGTTAGAGCCTATCTAGAAGAAACTTGAGATTTAGGAAAAGTAAAAACAGGGGAAGCCATTATTCTCCTGGGCAATTTGCTGCTGCCAGCAAATGAGTGGGCAGACATGATATATGATGCAACTCTCAGCTGAGCTTCTTGAGAATCACCCACATCAGCAAGGCAGACTGAGATAGTCTTCCCTGACCTTCATATCTCCAGGTGATGTAAGCCTATAATTTCTGTATTAAGACACTTTGTATTTAAATACACAGAGAGGTAATTTTTCCCTGACTGATTTATAACTAAATATATGTATATTTATAGATGTATAGGTAATTCTAAGGGGAAAAAAATCAATGTAAAACTTTTGAAGTGAGAGAAAGTTGGAAAAGAAAAAGCAAAAATACATAAAACAATTAGATTGAATATAAAATATGAAATGAGATGGCAAAACAGCTCTAACAATTGTGATTATGTAAAATAGAAATGAATAAAATGCTCTACTGCAAAGAACAAAGGTTCTCAAATTGATTTATAAAAATAAAGTCACCACTGTATTGTGTATAATATATTCACTTGAAAGAAATAGAGGGAAAAGGCTGAAAATAAAGGATTGAAAAAAGATACACTAGGCAAATATTAAGCAAAACAAAGCCTGTTGCAATTTTAGAAACAAGGGAGCTACATCTTAGTGAAAATTATTGCAAGATACAAAGGCTTTATATCATGACAAAAGTTATACTAGATCCAGAAAAATATGTTTATAAACATATGATTGTCATGTTATTATTATGAACAATATTTTATGAATCTATTGTTATAAATTAAAACTATAACAATATAGATTTAAAATATTTTTAAGAACTTTTAGGAATGTGGAGAAAATAACTAAATCAACAAATTTAGTGGATGATTTTAATACTATTCTCAGAAAATGATGTATAAGACATACAAAGAATAAGCAAAGGTGTAAAATATTTGAAAAGCATAATTGAGCTAAACTTGGCAGCTTAGAATAAAAAATATGCTTATTATGTTGATATAAGCAACATTTATTTAAAAACCAACTGTAAGTGGCTTACCAAAGATGCCTTAGTAAATTCCAGAAATCAACATTTCATATTTTCATATTTTAACCATAATGCAATAATCACATAAGTTAACAAATATGAAGTACAAGCAAAAATCAAAATAAAACCTATGTACAAATGCTAAAATATACTAGTAACTCATGAATTTAAAATGTCATTGTTAAGTAAAATACTAAAATACTTGTAACCAACAAAAATGAGAAATCTACACTATAAATTTCTTAGTAAACTGAAAGGAAAAATATATGCATTCATATGTATACATGTTTGTTGTTATCAAAATTCTAAAAAGATGGGAAGAATTAAACAAAGTCATTCAAATTTACACACCAGAATAAATCTCAACTAACAGCTGTATTCTTCACAAAATTAATGCAGATATGAATTAGCAGTACCAGATACTTAAAATATACTGAAGATAACCAAACCACAAAGATTTTGAATTCTCAGAAACAGCCCAGTTCTTAAGCAAACTTGATAGATTTTTTTACAAAGGCACACACTTCAGTAGAGAAAAGACATGATATTTAATGAACAATGTTGCAAAAATTTACTAATATTAAAAAATAAAGTTGGATTTCTCACATCATAAACATGTAAACTCCAGATGTGTCATAGTTCTAAATATAAAAGGTAAAATTATAGAGCTGAAAAAGAAAGTGCAGGAGAACTGTGTGTTTGTGACTTGGAGGTGGACAAGGATTTCATGGACACAAAACAAAAAGCATTCCTTCTCTGTATATGACTCTGTCTAAAAGAAGGATTTCTGAACAACAATGCACATAATAGATAGATAAATGGCAGACTGGGAATTGGTATTTGTTACATCTAAAATCAAGGAATAAACACCTTGTAGTCAAAGAAATGCAAATTAACACAAGAAAGCTTTATCTCTTTACATGAGTAAATTTGGCAGAAATTAGAGTTATATAGAACACCAAACTTGTCAGGCTATAAGGGATAGGGGAATTTCTCGGAGTAATGGGAGTGGAAACTATTACAAAAACCAGAATGGGAAACGTGTAAATTCAAGTACAATGTTATCATATCTTTTGTGTAAATTAAAGTGTAATGAAACAACGTAAACATTACTGTATATTTTCTGAGATTACACACATGTACACACACCAACACTCTGAGGTAATAAATCAAATCACAATTGTGAGAACCTATAGATAGGTGAAAGGAGAAAAGAAGTGGAAGCATTTAATTAAGGGGAAAATAAAAATAAAATAAAACTAAGAGATAGCCCTTACAATAATAATGATGTATAGTGTATTCCTCCTTAGAAGTATGGTGCCTCTGACATAAAAAATTTAAAATTATAGTCCATTCAAATACACATAAATACTTTTATCAACTTTTAATTTAGTTAGTGCTCTATAAGTCAGTTTCAATATTATTATAACTTTAAATATCAATCTCACACTTGAATTGGTCTGGAGAGTATTGGATGACGTGTATTATACAGTGTCTACACAGATTTATTATGATTAGGAGAAACTTCAGTATGTTTTTGCCACCAGTTTGCTTTTTCTCCATGTAAAATAATAAAATAATTACTCCTATGGTTATCAAACAATTTAAGAACACCAAAAGTATAATATCCAATCAATAGTAAGTCTATTTTATATTTTTACTAAATATTAGCAGATGAACACTGTTTTGAAATTAAACAATACAACCAGCTGCAACATTTTAAATTATTCACACATCAATAGCAATACCACTTATAGTATTAACTGCCTTGACTTGAACTGTCATTTGCAGAAATTTATTACACAAAGTAGAGGCACTAGTCCATACAAGCAGAGCCTTTTGTTACTGAATAGAGCAAGAAACTCAACAATGTCAAATACAGTCTTATAAACAATTGGGATATATATCTTGTAGAAGCTGAGTGCTTCATAGCAGTTTCTGATTTGTCTCTGACAAATAACTATTATAAATGAACTCCTTGATCATGCTAAGTGGTAGTTGCTTTCCTCTACAAATATTAGATTTCTTACTACAGCCTTTTCATTCTGACCAAGTGTACTCTTTTTCTTGAAAACTGAATTATATAACATCAGAAAGTTTTCAGGTTATTTGGAAGATCAGACTTATACAGAACTACAGAAGATTTAGTGGTAACAAAGCTTTGATAGCTGCTAGATATACTATTCTCAGTTAGTCTAAATAGTTTAATTATTGATGAAAAATAGCCACAAGGAGCTGTAGCCAGTCCTTCTATTACCACAGCAATTTTTAAATGTCTCTTCACTTGTATT
>PVKM010025036.1:0-20174 GCA_004027735.1 Carollia perspicillata
GGTTGCCTCTTGCACCCCCAGCTGGGAGGCCTGGCCCGCAACCCAGGCATGTGCCCTGACTGGGAATTGAACCTGCGACCTTTTGGTTTGCAGGCCGACAATCAATCCACTGAACCACACCAACCAGTGCTGTATTTTAAAATGTTTAATTAAAATACATAATATTTTATAAAAGTCAAGAAAAATATGGGGTAATGAGATGGCCTAGAAGCTAAAATGAGGTGGGAAATTAGCTATGTAAATACCAATCCCATAAGGACAGGGCCAAGGAAGAAGAGGCCCCGCCCAGTGCCTCAGCATTAAAAACTGTTTCAATATCCTTGGTTGGTGTGGCTCAGTGGATTAAGCGTTGGCCTGTGAACCAAAAGGTTGCTAGTTTGATTCCCAGTCAGGCCAGGCACCCGGTTGGGGGCATGCAAGAAGAAGCAGTCTATGGTTTCTCTTACATATTGATGTTTCTCCTCTTCTCTTTTTCCTTCCTTCACTCTGTCTAAAAATAAATAAATACATATATATATTTATATATATATAAATAAATATATATATATATTTATTTATTTATATATATATAAATTTTTATTGCTCAGTAGAAGCCCTGAGCAATGGCTACACTCCTGGGAGCACTTCACAAATCTCATTAGGGGCTATTCCCTGCCTGAAAACTACCAGTGAATCTTCATTAGCCTTAAGACAAAGTCTCAGTACTTTGGTTCTATAATTCTGCTTCTCCAAACTTGGGCCCCAACACACTTCCTCATTTTATCTCCCTTTTGTCCCGGTTGAAGTCCTTGGCTCTAGCCAACCTGGGTTACCCACACCCAAAACACCTTATACACAGACACATTTCTGAGCCTCCAGCCGCCACAGATGGCCTAGGTATTGCATACACTAAGGCAGCCTGTGGAGGGAAGGAGCAAGAGGTGATCAAATCTGGGCTCCTTCTGCTAGATAAGCCAGCACTGCATTGCACCATAGTCTGGGCTGGGAGGAAGGGGTGCATTTTTATGACTGGTCTGCTCAAAAGGTCTTACTGTGTATCTGCTTCACTCTATTCTCCCCTTGCCTTCAATGACCTCTTTACCACTCCAAACTCCTATCTTTGGGCATCTTCATAAAACCTCCCAAAGCCACTATAACTTCACAAAGATACCCTACCCTCATAAATTTATACAATTCACTCGCCATCTAACTATAGCATTAGAGGTTTGTGTTGTTTGGGATTGTTTTTGGTTGCTATTTAATTTGTGTTTTTTAACATCATTTGAATGTGTCCTAAGCCTCAACTAGCTTGTAAGCTCATTGAAGACAGGATAAACATTTTTTGGATACCTCCAGATTTTCCAGGATAGTGTCACACACACACAGCAGGTGATCAGTAAACATCTGTGGACTAAATCACATATACAAATAACATCCCAAACAAGAGTCAGTCTCTCTTAGTGGGAAGTTTATTGGTAAAACAAGAGAGCAGGAAGAAAAGGTAGCTTCAAGATGTGGACCTAGCACAAAGGTCCCATATAAAAATCTGAAGGGCCTGAAAAGACCACCCAGACCACATCAGTATCTTGACTTTTAGCTCCTTTTCTCTGCTTCTAGATGTCATGGAAATGGGTTTCCTTTCCAGCCAGGGTCTCCAGATTCTAGCGGTTGCTGTCAGGGTTAAGGACTAGTATCATTCACTTCCTTATCCAGCATCTACTAACATAATTTTTTTTAATTTGTGCATTTATCAGAATGGGTTTAGTCATCTGTTTGGCTTGTATTTCCCCTAGCCATCTAAAGGACAGATTGCTGCATTATCAACTGATGCTGTAAGTGCCAGAGTAAGATATTTACCACAAAGTTATTTTGGGAAATATCCTTCTGTGCCTGTTTTCAGAGTGTTGCAACAGCCAAGAGTTTTTGTCCTGCATGGGCTTTACCTGACCTTAAAAACTGTCAAGGGCAGATGTCTGTTCTAGAAGATTTCCATGGTCGGATTGCTTTTCCCGTCAGTGGCTGCCTGGCTTGAGTACCTCACCCTTCATGAGGCAGCATCTTTACAGGATCTGCTGATGCTGCAATTGCCCTTTGGATCATCAATTGTGGCTTTAGCAGTACAAAGCTTACAGCCTTGATTTTCATGATTTCCAGTCTGTCCTCCCCTTTGTAAAAGAATTATGCACATTTCAAATATTTTGACCAAATGTAGGAAGAAGGCTTGAATTTTGCAAATCAAATGAAGAGAAGCAAAAAAAAAAAAGCTAGATATATGTTTTCAAATACACTTTCTGATAAGGACCCCTTTTAGGCTATGAATAAAATTCAGTCATGAATTTTGTGCCTTACTCTCAATTTTTAGTACCTCATTTACCACCACCCCTAAGCATAGCCAGGATGTTATCTCTGGGCTCTCCTTTTTTCAGTAGGTCAGGTTTTTATCCTTCGAAAATTGTCTTCTCTACTTGATCACCTATTCGCAGGAAAGGTCGACCTTAAGACCCAGGGTGGACCAGTCACCTCTTTGGGAACAGCCGTGAGGAGATACGAATTTGAAGCAGGTTTTGCGGCTGCAATGCCATGTGATTGGAATGAGTAATAGCTTTTCAGTCTGCACAGCATCCTCTTCCACCTACCAAATGGGAGACCGTGCCATCTGTGCCTCATGGTTATAAGATATGACATATCCAGAAAAATTCATAAAGTACCTGGTGGAGTGGGCCTACTCCACACTGCGGTTTTCACTTTTCATTGGAGTCACAGGTGGGAAGCCATCGAACAAAAGACAACCCCCTCTGGAATTGCTGGGAAAGATATTCTCCACCTAATTGAAAGCAAAAAGAAACGTCTATTGTTAAAACACGTAATCTGCCAACCCTAAAAACATTCACAGTCATGAAGGCACCCTAATCCGCAGGGCCCCCTCCCACTGCGGTCGCAGTGGAGGGCGGGGCTCGATGTTCGGCTACGCCCCTTGCGTCGGCTTCTGAAAGGGCGCGGCGGGAAGCCAGTTTTGCCCCTCCTTCCCTGCGGAAACGCGGAGGGACCGTTCTTGCGCTTGCGTCCTGCGTCGCTGGTCGCCTGCACGCGGCCGCCGCCCGCCCCCGCCAGCACCCCCACCCAGGGCCCTTTGTGCGCCTGCGCGCTCGCACTCCCGCCCTCTCGCAGTCCTCGACTGAGTCAGTCAGTCTGTCGGAGTCTGTCCTCGGAACAGGAGGAGGAATCGATTTCGAAGAGACCCCTGTCCTATTACCTTCTTTCCCCTCCCTCTTTCCCGCCCCACATCTCTCTTCACCCCTCTTTCGCCCTTGCGCAGCCATGGCGGAGCTGTCGGCGGCCACTCAGTCCCCGTCCGTCTCCTCTTCGTCCTCCGGAGCCGAGCCCTCCGCGCCCGGCAGCGGGAGCCCAGGATCCTGCCCCGCCCTGGGGGCGAAGAGCTGCGGCTCCTCCTGTGCGGGTGAGGCGCGCCGGGGGAGCCCGCTCTCTGGTAGGGGTGTGGGGTGGGGGTCAAGGGAAAGGCAGGTCACCCTCCCTACTGGAGGCTGCAGTCCCGGGGACGGACGTCTGGAAACGCGTTAAGGGGGAGGGGAGCATAAGCTCGTTCAGGCGGTGAGGAAATAACGGGGTGAAGAAAACAGGTTAGGGGCGGGGAGATATTCTAGAGAGTGGGCATTAACACCAAGTCCAGTTGGGGAAGAACACCAGATCGGGGGAGCCGTCCACCGAACCGGGGTGACTTAGGAGGAGGATTAGAAAGATTGAGAGGATTGGGCAGGTTGGTCGTAGGAGAAATGATCAGTTACGATTTTAAGGGGATGGTGGTGAAAGGGTTGCATTGCAGGTTTGCACACAGGTGTTGACATAATCAGACATTCATGGTAGTCGTCCAAAAATTTTTTTGGGTTGCCCGTAGGGAGGACGAGGACGTTTAGTGGAAACATTGGAGCCGTTCTCTATACCGTTTTTATCTACCTTTAGACTCTCTCAATGCCCAGTTTTCCTGAGGCTGCGAGGTAGAAGGAGGCGTGATGAGAATAGCTCAGGGAAAATTTGGGAGGGAGCTGCTGATGGTCCAAGATGGATCCGTGGCTGCATCTGCAACACAGCCTGCTCTTCCCTGGCGCGGCGTGGGGGTGGGGACGTGCAATCAGTCGCATATATTCTAGAAGATAATAAACAGAGCCAGGCCCAGCCTTCACCGTGTTTTGATTTCATGCTCTCTGTGGGCTGCTATTGATCGCAGTATAACAAAAGGAGGTGTCTACCGCAGATAGTGGGGAGGGGGAGATATTCAGACAAAGCAGGGGCTGGGGGAACCCCCTTCTTCCCTCTCTTGTGAAAGACGAGGAGGGGAACTGCAGGCCGCTTTTAGTTTCCATTGTATACGCTTCTGCCTGTTGGTGGGAGCTGGCTGGCAAGCTCCCCCGGGCCGAGATCTGCAGTGCAGATGCCTTCTCGAGGAAAAAAATGCACCCTGAGCAGGTGGCGGTTTTTAAAGGAACTCGGTCTTCGAAGGGAAAAAAAGGGATTTTTGTCAAAGGAAGGGCCATAATTTTGGGAGAGTACAGATAATGTTGCTCTCTATTCAGTTACCTTAAAAGATTTGGAGAGATTTTTAAATGCTTCGTTGTCTCCTTTGCCAGAATCTTGGGTTGATTGTTTTGAAGAACTTAAAATTTCTGATCTTAGCTTTAAATGTATTCTCTGCGTGTTTTTTGAACGGTGGATTCCCACATAAGAACTTTGGTACCCAGATGGATTTTCCAACGTGGTTATGGCCATTTCAGTAGAAACAGTAGCAGAGGAAGCTTCTGCAAGGTCAAGATTATCTGCCCAGATAGAGGCATGAGGCAGCAAATTCAGAACCCTTGTTCTCTTTAAACCACCAGTGTTTCTCCTTCAAATTTCTGTGCTCTGGGCAAAGGTCCAGGTGAACAGCAGCTTCCCTATAGCTTAGGAACTTGGTGTTTTGGCTTTAATCACTTGTCATTGCTTACTGTTCAGTTGTTGGCCCTTTTGTGCATATCTTTGGATTTTTCTTGATTTAAAATTTTTTATTCACCTGAAAAATAAACTAGATAGATTCCCTACCATAAACTCCTATCCATCGAAAATATATATTAATGTTGTCTAAAAATTATTAGTACATTTTGGTGGGCCCAATGTAAGATCCTCATTTGTCGTGTCTCTATCAATTTAGCTTAAGTCATTGTCATGTATAGTTGTCATTTCGCTGCAGAAGCTTTTATCCCCTGAAAAATGTTTTCTCAGTCCCTCAAAGGAAACGTCACAGGTTTCTTCTGCACAGAAAATCGGATGGACTTTGTTATTCGAAAGATTAACACATTTCAAATGGATGCTAAGAAAAATCCCCCGTGCTTGTCTAAAAATCTCTCTGTGTGTCGAGGTCAGCCTTCAGCTTCACCTGTTTCTCCAAGCGGGTAATAATTTTAGAAATATTCGGGGCAGCACATGCCTGGGTTGCAGGCCAGGTCCCCAGTGGGGAGTGCTCAAGAGGCAACCACACACTGATGTTTTTCTCCCTCCCTTCCCCTCTCTCTAAAAATAAATAAATAAAGTCTTTTAAAAAATTAGTTCCTACCAAAGGCAGAGAGAATGAGTGACAATACTCTTTGGTCCAGTGCCTCAAATAGAAGTGCAGCCGGCCGCACAGTGTGCTTGGAGGGAGAAGGCAGTCAAGGGCCAGGACTGGCTTCCCAGATCTCTGTCTCTAAAGGAAGCTGAAGACTTCGAGGCAGAAACTTGAGGTTAAGGTAAAAGAGACTTAAATATTTAGCGTTTGTTCTTTTTGGGGTGCAAGTTGCCTTTATCAGACCCTCAAGTATAGATACACGCCTGTTGTCTAAATTTTAAAAGTGTTTTAGTTTACTCTGTATAACTTGCTGGAGACTTCTTTATCGTTGCTATGAAAATCATGCAAAAATAAAGCTGCATTTCTTGTATCTGTTCTTGGAAGTTAGCTCAAAACAAAAGCAGTTTGGACAAGGTTTTTTTTTAGGTTTATGCTTAAATAGTTCTTTCATCACACATGAAATTTAGTTGTTACGTATACTTTTTTTTTTAGTCCTCACCCAAAGACGTGTTTATTGATTTTAGAGAGAGGGGAAGGGAAGGAGGAAGAGAGGGAGAGAAACATGATGTGAGGGAGAAACATCATCGATTGGTTCCTTCTTATTCCTGTCCCAGCCAGAACTGAACCTGCCACCTAGGTATGTGCCCTGACCAGGAATCAAACCCATGACCTTTTGATTTACTGGGCGATGCTCCAACCAACTGAGCCACACCGGCCAGGGCATTGTTCTGTATACTTTTTATGGCATCATTTTCACACTTTGTTCTAACAAAAGCAAATGTATGTGATTTGTATTTTTAGTCCTAACTGAGAAGGAATCTGACCACCTGTTCTGCACTGACCTTACGTGTGTGTGTATCCATGTCAGATCATCAGGAGCACTGGAACATGGTGGCAAACACAGGCTTGAGCCCTGGACACATCTAGATTCGAGTTCTGACTCTCACAAATTGTACAGCCTAGCACACACCCTGAGCCTCAGCAATGCGACTTAGCCACATTGCCTTGCACCCTCAAATCCTAGCCTTTATTGAATTACAATACCTGATATTTGATGCATCTGTTTGCAGATTACAAACTTCTGCACATAGATACAAAATAAATTATAAGTGAGAAATCATAACCACCTTCATGATAAAGGAAGATCTTAATACCCTTTTTCTTTCTTGAGTTCGTTGTTTCAGCTTTTGACCCTTCACATTAATGTCTGAAAGCTGCCGCCTCTTTCACCCAGCTGGTCTGTTGAAGAAGTGGTGGTTGAGTGCAGGGAAAGCCAGGATGCTTCGTACGTGGCTTGCCGTGACATTTATATGCTCAAATATCGTCTGCAGCATTCTGACCATAATAAGTGCAGTCAGGATACATTATGAAACTCCCATCACTGGAAGCAAGAGTACAGCAAAAATGGTTATGCTGGTGTCGCTTACAAATGCCTGTTGCTTTGGGTGATGTTTATTCCCTAGGAATAAAGGGTTTCTTATAATTCTCCTTTCTCTCAGGGTCAAATTCACACCACTTTGACCAAACAAACCAGTCTATGTATATTTAACAGGCATACCTTAACCAGAAACTGAAATCTCTAGGGGACTGTTTATTAAGTTGTGGTAAGAGCATCAGTGTTTTAATTTTTTATTATTTTAGAGGTGGTCTAAAAACAAAATAAAACTAATATAATTGCTTTTATTGTACTTTTTGGTGAGGAAATTATATATCCTTCCTGTTTAATCCCATGTGTTTCAAGCACTTGTGATTTCAGTTTGGCAGTGGAGGAGCTAACTGGTGGCACGTCATTGAAGGGAAAAGGGAAAGTTGAGATTTCCTGTTCTGGCTGAGCCAGAGCTGGTTCGTTCTGTAGAGAGGAGTGTCTCTCCAGACATGCCACAGTCGCAGAGTTGATGAACCATGAATATTCGCCCTGCGTGTTTAGCTTACATTTTGTGATCAAACGTAGCTTACAGTTTATTGTTAATGATGAATTTATAATTACCTAAACTGCACAGACTTGTGACCAATATATAAGTTTCATAGTATAACTTTTTAAATAAAAATTGCCACGTTGATATTATGTTTAGATAATTAACTCGTTCAGAAGCTGCCCAGGAAACAGACTTACCTGTTCTTCTGTTTGTTTATAATAGCTATTCTAGAATTATTTGAATCATTGGTATGTTATAGATGTTTTGGAAAAAGTGTGTATACTAAATAAGCTTAGCCGTCATCAGTATTGCTTGTGATTGCATCATTGGAGTCTTTTACTACACATCCGTGACTTATGTAAGACGTGTTGCTCTGTGTTACTGCAGTTTCAGAGAGAATCCCTTTAAATACTGTGTAGGATTTGCATTTGTATTTTACATTATTGGGAGGGGAGCTTGTCAGCAGGTAACCCACTCTGGTGGCCTTTTTAAATTTCAAAGAAATACCCTTTTTAAAAATTTTTATGTATTTATTTATTTTTAGAGAGAGGGGAAGGGAAGGAGAAAGAGAGGGAGAGAAACATTAATTGTTGCCTGTCAAACGCCCTCAACTGGGGACCTGACCTGCATCCCAGGCACGTGCCCTGACTGGGAGTCAAACCAATGACCTTTCGGTTCATGGGCCTGCGCTCAATCCACTGAGCCACATCAGCCAGGTCTCAAAGAAATATTCTTAATCTGTTTTCTCCCTGTAAAAATTAACTCATTCTTTTTTTCTGCCTGTAAGCATGTTGTTATAACCTAAGCAAGAGAGGACATGTGAGCTTTTTGACATGTTTCTCATTGGCAATGAGAGTATATTGAAGGGTAAACTAATACAGAGCTTTTTTTGTCCTGTTACTTGAAAGCATTTCAACAGTGAGCATTGTCTTTATTTTACGTAGAAAGTAGAAGTATTTATTTAACTTTTATGTCTTTAGATTTGTGTATTGCTTATGGTTAAAGTTGTGCCCATACATTAACTTAATTTAACAAATATTCGAGCATATATTAAATCTCTTTGTTAGGTGCTGTAGGGGACAGGAAGGTAAATAAAACACAGATCATACCATCCCTCTAAAGGCAGTACTCAGCAGCAGAAAGTCTTGCATTACGCTTGTCTGTGAGGTAGCCAGGTAGCGATGCAAACCTCATTTTACAGATGGGAAATCGGGTGCAGAGACTGAGTGACCTGCCCAAAGTTCTGTGGCTGTGATGCTGAGGGTGGGATGGATCTGAGGGGTTGAGGGCCCCGCTCAGTTGTCTTTCAGTTACACACGCCGTCTCTCTGGAAGGTTTGAAATGTGATTGAAATGGCTCCCTCACCCCGTAAGTTACCAGCTTTAACTTTGAGTTAATTTCCAGTTCCATGGTTTCTAAGCCAGGTGGCTTTTTCCTTCACTGTGCCGCAGAAATATCTCTTGTCAGGTTCTCCAGTTATTTTCCTCATTGTTAAACCCCGTGGTCACTTCTCAGTCCTCATCTTAAATGCTCTTTCAACAGCTTTTGGTAACATTGATCAGTCCCTCCTCTTTGACACACCTTTGTCATTGAGACGTAATTCACATAACATAAAAAGCACCATTTAAAAGTGGTTTTTAGTATTTGAACAAGGTTGTGCAACCATCATCACTGTCGAATTTCAGAAAGTTTTATCACCCCCCAGAAAAGCCCGGTACCTGTTACCAGTCACTCTCCATTCCTCCCCCCATCCCAGGGCACAAACACTAATCTGCTTCCTGAGTCTGTGGATTTCCTGTTATTTGGATTTTATATTGCTGATTCTTTAATCTTCCCAACATCTAAAATTCACAGTGCTCCAGTACTCACTTCTCAGAACTTTCCTCCATCTGTTTTCGTTGGTCTCATTTTATGACATCCATCTCGTGGTTTGAAGTACCATTGATGACTTCCACATCTTCATCTTAGGCCTCCATGTCTTAATAGCCATCTCAGGCTTACTATGTCTGAACTGAACCTTACCATGTCTGATCTTTCTTATAAATCTCTTGCTCTCACAGTCTTCTTCATCTCAATAAAAGGCCATTCTATCCATCTTTTTTGCCCAAATCAAAAAGTTTGGAGTCATCTTTCATTTTCTTTCCTTCATACAACTATCAACAAATCCTACTGGTTCTACCTTCAAAATATATCTAGTGCCTGACCCATTTTCTCACTTCCATTGCTACCACCCTAGACAACCAGGCTATTATAGCTCCTCTGGATATTGCACTTGCCTCCTGACACCTCCGCACTTTCTCCCTTGCCTCTCTCCAGGCTGTTCTCCGCACAGCAGCTGGTGCAAATCTGTGAAAATTTTCAGTAGGATCATGTAGCTCACGGGCACGTGCTCCAGCAGCTTTTCGTCGCAGAGTGAGTGCCAGAGTCCTGAGAGGGCGCCTGAAACCCCATAGTATCTGGCCCCAGCCGCCTCCTTGGTCACCCAGCTTCAGTCACGCTGACCTCCTTGCTATTCTTCACACCAAGAGTACCCCTCTGCCCCAGAGACTTAATTGCTGTTCGCTCTGCCTAGAATGCTCTTCTCCTGCATCTTCTTAAGTCTTTGCCTGGCCAGCTGATTTAAATTGTGTAAGGGGGGGACAAAAACCTCCCTATAGCCCTTTCTTGCATTACTTTTCTTAACTACTTGTCATACTCTGTCTTACTATATTTCACTTATTATTGTCTTCTGTACCAGAATATAAGTCCCATCAGAGTGGAGATGATTGCTGCTTTACTCACCGTTTTATCCCTAACGCCTGAACAGAACCTGGCACAAAGCAGGCCCTTGGATATTTTTGAATGACAGCAGAAACCTTACCATTTTTGTTCTGCAACTAAAACTAGTCCTTGTTTCATGATAGGTGTCTAATAAATGTTTATGGAATAAATGAATGGACAAAGAAACTCCAATCCCAGAAAAACGTTCTGGGATTGCATAAACTTTTATGGGGTTCACCAACTACTATAAACTCCTGATATTCAGACACCTCAGGTAAAGAGCAGTTGTACTATGAGCTTTACAAAAACTTACCCCTGTGGAAACTGATATCTCCATTTAAGTGCTGAGAGGAGAGTTTTTATGTAAGTCCTTAAAACTGTGTCTATAGTGAATATAACTTACGTTTAAGTTTGGTTTCTTTCGCTATTATCATTACTTGTGGACTCTTTTTTTTTTTTTTAAGATTTTATTTATTTATTTTTAGAGAGGAAGGGAAGGAGAGAGAGAAATATCAATGTGTGGTTGCCTCTTGTTGCGTCCCGTGCTGGGAACTGGCCTGCAACCCAGGCATGTGCCCTGACTGGGAATCGAACCGCGATCTTTTGGTTCACAGGCCTGCGCTCAACCTACTGAGCTACACCAGCCAGGGCATTTGTGGACTGTTAAATAACCTATTTTCCACTAATGGCATACCCCAGTTAAGTGTCTTTTTATAACCACTTGAATGCCAAATTTTGGTCTGTTAAAGTTTAGATTCACTTCCAGGTACTTCAAGATGGAGGTGGAGGTAAACACAGCTTGCCACCTCACACAACTACAGCAAAAATTACAACTAAACTGCAAAACAACCATCACCAAGAATTGTCAGAAAATTGAGCTGTATGGAATTCCAACAACCAAGGAATTAAAGCAGTCACATTCATTCAGATGGGTAGGAAGGGCAAAGACATGGAACAGGAGGTCCCACACCTATGTGTGGTGGATAAAAATTGGGAGGGGTATTTGGCAGTGAGGGATCCCAGCCCCACACCAGATCACCCAGTCCAGGGTTCCAGTGCCAGGAAGATACGTCCCCATAATTTCTGGCTGTAACAACCAGTGAGGGTTGGGGCAGCAGAAGAAACCTCAGGATTCTGAGGTGTCTCCTCTCAAAGGGTCAGCAGTAGACTTAGGATTTATGCAGGCTCACTCCCTCTGGGCTCCAGTACCAGGGCAGCAGTTTGAAGGGCACCAGTGGCATACGGGGAGAAACTGAAGTGTCTGGCATCAGGACAAGTGCTGGGAGACAGCTCCTCCCAGACAAAAAACTCTAGAGGCCGAGCAGCAGCTATTGTCCTTTCTCTGAGCCCTCCCCAACACAGAGCCACAGAGCGTGAGCACTGTATCTGAGACTCCATCAGCCTGGTTCACAGGGGTTGCCCGCCCAGGCTATATTACCTAAGGCTCTGCCCTGTCCAACTTGCAGGTACCTTTTCTACATCAGACCATGCTACTAAGACAGAGGCAAAGCAGCTCCACCTGATACGTAGAGACAAACACAGGGAGGCTGCCAAAATGAGGAGACAAAAAAAATGACCCAAATGAAAGAACAGAACAAAACTCCAACAAAAGAATGAACCAAACAAAATGGAGAGAAGCAATCAGAGTTCAAAACACGGGTTATCAAGATGCTCAAGGAACTCATTGGGTACTTCAACAGCATAAAAAAGACCCAGGCAGAAAAAAAGGTTACACTAAATGAAATAAAGGAAATTTTACAGGGAGTCAACAGTGTAGTGGATGAAGCTGAGAATCAAATCAATGATTTGGAACACAAGGATGAGTAGATAAAGCAGCTATGGGACATTTACACAATGGAATACTACTCAACCAAAAAAAAGAAAATTTTACCCTTTGCAACAGTATGGAGGGACCTGTAGAACATTATGCTAAGTGAAATAAGCCACTCAGAGAAAGAGAAATACCGTATGATTTCACTAATATGTGGAATCTAATGAACAAACTGAACTGACCAGGAAAATGGAGCCAGACTCATAGATGGAGAGCAGGTTGTCATCTGGGGTGAGGGGAGGTTGGGGGTGGAGGGATTGAGGAAAAAGGACTCATGGACCTGGACAACAGTGTGGTGATTGCTTGGAGGAGGGGTGTAAGGGGACTAAATGGTAATGCCATTAATTTCCGTCTTACACCTAACAAAATATGAGATTTTGATTTAATACATTTTGTACAATTTTTGGAAATGGGTAAAGGATTTCTAAAAGTAATCATAGTGTTATCTGAAAGTTGAGTTATTAAAATATTTATAATCAATGTCCTATATACACATTCCACTTTGTTTCCATTAGCCTTTCTCATTTTGTTTCTTTTGGAACAAGAATTCTGCTTCTTCTTGCTCTTAGATTGCACATACATTTACCCTACAAATGTACAAACCACAGCTCTCCAACTACTGTTGCAACAGGAGTGAGCATCTTCATACTGAGCACTATTTTGATTTATACTGGAGGGAACTACTAAGAATCTCTTACAGTTTGGTTTCCCCAAACATTCGTTAAGCCTCTGTAATGTTCCAGCTGCCGTACTCTGGGCCTCCTTTCGATGCCGTGTGCCACCGGCCACAATATTCTGTGCCTCTGTGAGATGGTCCTGACCCTAAGGTCCTTCCCAGTCAGCTCGGAGTTTGCTTCTAGCAGCAAATAAATTGAATTTTTTAAAAACTAGATACTAGAATTTTTTTAAAACTAGATACTAGATTTTATTGGTTCCAGAGGACTAAAACATCATTATAATTGATCTATTTTTAAAGTGTATTGATTGATTGATTTACCAGACTAGTATCAACTTGTTGTTTCACTTATTTACGCGTTCATGGGTTGATTCTTATATGTGCCCTGACTAGGGATTGAACCTGCAGCCTTGGCATATCAGAAGAATGCTCTAACCAACCAAGCTACCCGATTAAGGCCATAATTGGTCTATTTTTATAGTAGTTATGTTAGCTCTAAATAAATAAATAAAAAGTAACCTGCCAGTTTATGTAGTGTGGGAAGTGCTTAGTGACTTGCTTCCAATGAATACAATGTGGAAGGGCAGGAAGCAGTGACACCGTGGAGAAACCTGGCAAAATTTCTCAGCCAGGGGATCAAGGTTAACATAATCAATGATGAGTCATATTGCTAGCATGTACTTTTTTTTTTTTTTTAAGAAAGAAGGGAAGGGAGGGAGAAAGAGGGAGATCAATGTCCACATGAGAGAAAGACATGAGTTGGCTGCCTTCCATATGCACCCTGGCCAGGACCTACCCGCACCCCAGGCATGAACCCCATGGGCGATCCGGCGATGAACTTCTGTTTGTTGGACGATGCCCAGCCAACTGAGGCGCAAGGGTCAGGCGATGGCATGTACTTCAATATAATGCAACAAGAATGGCCCTTCGCCTAAGTAGTGTTCCTCCCACAAAACCATCTCCAGTCTAACTAGGAGAGAAACTTAAGACAAACACAAATTGAAGAGCATTCTGTGAAATATCTTCAAAAGTATTTCTTAAAATTGCCAAGATCATCAAAAGCATAAGAAATTTGTCATAGCCCAAAGAAAGCTAAGGAAACAAGACTACAAAATGTGACATGGGCCCTGGCTGGTGTGGCTCAGTCGGTTGGAGTGTGTCCTGTGACAGAAGCATTGTGGGTTGGATTCTCAGGGCAGTACCTGGGTTGCGGGTTCAGTCGAGGCACTGGGCAATCCATGGTCATGTGCATGGAGGAGGCGGCCAATGGATGCTTCTCTCCCGCATCTTGAGAGCAATGAAAAAATGTCCTCAGGTGAGGATAAAAAAAAAAGTGCTGTGGTATCCCGGATGGGACTTGGGAACAGAAAAAGGGCACTAGGGGAAAAATAATGAAATCTGAATGAAGTATGGGGCTTAGTTATTAATGATGTATCAGTATTAGTTGTGACAAATGTACCATCATACTAATGAAACAGGTTAACACTGGGAGAAACTGAGTGCTGGATATAAAGCAACATTGCACTTTCTTTGACCCTTTTCTGTAAATCTAAAAGTTTTTTAAAAAGAAAGAAAGCCTTAATCATGAAAATTGGGAGAGGCAAAGAGAGGTCTACTTTCATTACTTCTATTTACTAATATGACAGAGGTCCTAGTTAGCACAAAACGATAAGAAATGGCATAAAGTTTGGGGGAGATCAGTCTGCCTACCCCTGGAGATCTGTTGGAGGAGGCGGCACTGATTGGCTCAGTGTAGCAGCTTCTGAGATGACGTAAGTTGTCACCAAGAATTGCGGTCATGAGAAAGACTGCCTGTTATTCTGGCCTAGCTGTAAAGCAGAAAGGAAAACTAAATTATAAAAATAATTTGTTTAAATATTAGAATATTAATGTTAAAATATGTCTAAAAGAGCTGATGAATTTCTGATTATCATTCATGTTAATTTTAGGTAATGTTTGAAACACTTTTCCTTATGTCTTGGAAGATGCTTTAATACTCTGTAGAAACAAACATACACAAAAAAGCTACAAGCCATTCTACAGAGTTGTTCCTGAAAGTAACTTGCTCCTCTGTCTAAATGTATAGCCTGTGGAAACCTATATAATTTTATTAACCAACATCACCCCAATAAATTCAATAGAAATTTTAAAAGTGGCCACCAGGAGCAATGGGTGAAAAATAAAAAGAGAATGAAAAAAAAAAAAAAAAACCTAATGAGTTTGCTTCCATTAAAGCCAAGAAAATAAAACTTAAAAAAATAATAATAGTCCTGGTTGGTGTGGCTCCGTGAATTGAGTTCCAGCCTGCGAACCGAAGGGTTGCAGGTTCCGTTCCCAGTGGGGGACACGTGAGAGGTAACCACACATCAGTGTGTCTTTCCCTCTCTTCCTTCCCTTCTCCTCTCTCTAAAAATAAATAAATAAAATCTTTACAAATATATGTTTAAGGCATTTTCATTCCTAAAAATAGTCCCTTCCACTCGGCCTTTCCCGCTAACTGGTGCCCTGTATTTAGTCCCTTCCTTTATCACCCATCCTGCTTTTGTGGCTTCTAAAGTTTTATTCACACCTCAGTCTTCAGTGTCTGGCCCCACCCCCTCTACTACCCTAACTGCAGAGTTGTCAGTGCTAAATTACTTGATGACTTAATGTCATTGACCCATTTCAAAGTCTTGACTATTGGTTTTTGACTTCTTTAAATTATATTTTATTGATTATGCTATTACAGTTGTCCCATTTCCCCCCTACATTCCCCTCTACCCTGCACACCCTCTCCTACCCACACTCCCCCCCTTTAGTTCATGTCCATGTGTCATTAGCTTCTACATTTCCCATACTATTCTTGCCCTCCCCACTATTTTCTACCTACCATCTATGCTACTTATTCTCTGTACCTTTTCCCCCTCTCTCCTCCTCCCAATCCCCTTGACTTTTTCTTTTTAAGATTTTATTTATTTATTTTTAGAGAGAGGAAAGGGAAAGAAACATCAGTGAGTGGTTGCATCTCGCACACCCCCTACTGGGGACCTGGCCCAGAACCCAGGCATGTGCCCTGACTGGGAACTGAACCTGTGATCCTTTAGTTTGCAGGCTGACACTCAGTCCACTGAACCACACCAGCCAGGGCAGCTTTTCACTGTTAATGATTCTCCAAAGTGTTCTTTCCTCAAGTTACACCGTTTTCCCTTGAATTGACCGGTTCTTCTTTCTTATGCCTCTTTAAATATTGGTATATCTCAAGGTTCCATTCTAAAACTTCTGATTCTCCCTGGACACGTTCATTCACTCCAGTGGTGTCAATCTATGTTAAGTGTTAACTCTCAGGTATTAATCTCTAGCCCTTTCCACTCTCCTGAGCCTATCATAGCGGTGCAGTTTCCACTTAGAAGTGCCTTAGACAACTTATTTTTTTAGTGAAGGAATTCCTTCTTTGTTCCATACCCCAGTCAGTGGCATTTCATTTTGTCATTCAGTCCTTTGACTTTTATTTATCCAGTCTCCAGCATTCCGAGTCCTGTGTTCTGTCTCATCAAATCTGTCTTCTCACTCCCATCCTCACCACCTTACCTCACGCCCTCGTGTCTGGCCAGGATTCCGCAGTAGCTTTTCCATTAGGTCCACGCTCTACACTACTGCTGGAGTTCTTTCAAAATACATGTCCTATTGTCACTCCCCTAAAACTTTCAGTGGTTCCTCATTTCACATAGGCTGTAATCCAAATTTCATTCCGCGACTTTTAAAGCCATTTGGAATCTGGCGGGCGGTTCCTTCTCTCCAGAGTACCTTCCCCTTCCTTGTTCCTCTTACCCCACCGGGTTTGCTGTCTCTCCTGTGTTTCACCCCAGTGACTGTTTCTGGGCCTGGCTACTTGAAGATGATGTTTGGTTTGATTAATAGAATTTGAGAATTAAGGTCACTCTTCTTAGGTTTGGTTTTGTATAGTGTAAATGTGGAGTATCAGTACATTGGGGTTTTGTAAGTTAGAAGCCCTCGTGCAACATTGTTGCAAATTATTAACTGGTTATCTGTGTTCTGTATCAGAATAGATGCTATGCATAAAAATGTGTGTGTTGAAATTTTCCATTAGGAGGAGGTGTTAGGTGGAGGCGAAAAGGCACGTTCATAGGACCTTTTTTTGGCATTGGGCTTAGCACTTGGTTTTTCAAGTTTATTCTGATTTAAACTCACCAGTTAACAGATGATAATGTTGAAGGTAAAATGCATATAGGAATGAACCCATCTGGAAACATTAAAGAAATAGGTAGAAATGCTTGCTTAAAAAAGGAAAAAACAGTGTTTTCATTTGTAGGAGTAAATGTAATATTACATTTTCAGATAGTTAAAAAGCATTTGGTTTTTAAATTGTGATCTTGAGTTACTGAATTACTGCCTGTTGTCCACTAAATTCTGCCTTGGAGCTAATATGCTCCATATTTGTTGACTAAATAGTTTTCTTAAATTAGTACTTGCCAGTATAGCTGTGGCCCATTTCTTTAAAGCAGTCTCCTCATTTTAGTATTTCTAATACTCTGAAAACATGTTTATAACTGCAAAAAAAAAGAGGAGTTAACAAGTAAAGATCAGTATATTTAGGCACACTTTCGGAGGGTTTTGTTTTTTATGGCTGTGTCCATTATTTTTTCCCATTTTTACTGAAGAAGTAAGTCATGTATATTCTTAGTTTGTCTGACTTTTTAAAAAAGATTTTATTTATTTATTTTTAGAGAGAGGGGAACGGAGGAAGAAAGAGAGGGAGAGAAACATCAGTGTGTGGTTGCCTGGCCCACAACCTAGACATGTATCCTGACTGGGAATCGAACCAGCAACCCTTTGGTTTGCAGCCTGCGCTCAATCCACTGAGCTATACCAGGCAGAGTTCCCCCCAACCTTCTTTTAAGTGCCAAACCTTGTGAAAAACAAATCTCCTTCCTATGCCAGACCTCAAAGTCCCTTTTGCTAGTCCCTTTTTGCTGCCAGTTAGCAGATGGGGGCACACTGTAGGGACTTCTGCCTTTGCTTTTTAGTTTCATGTATCAACATATATATTTCAACATCTGTACCTGAATCTCATTCTCTCTCATAACAGCAAGTATGAAATTATTTAGTCTTCTGTTGGTGGTCATTTAGATTATTTCTAGCAGTTACAACTATTGCTCTTATGAATATTCTCATACATATGGCTTTGTACATATATGCAAATATATCTATAGGTTAAATTCCCAGAAGTATAACTGCCGAGTTGAAGAATACGTGCTCGGGGGTGTGGGGAAGGTATATGCCTTTAAAATTTTACTGTTTCCAAAGTTAGAGTAGTATCGTTTAGAAGGTGAAGATTCTCATGTAAACCTATTTTCCCTGTGAACTGTGTTATTTTTTAAGTATTCAGGGTCAACTTTGCCTATTTGTCAGCTTTATATGTTTAAATGCTTATATTTTAGTGATTGACTCCACTAAATGCAGTTTAAAAGGGTTAAAAGCAAATATCAACTAACAATCAGATACCTATTCTTCCTTTCCCACAAAGAGTTGTAGGGGAGCAACGCCTTCCTTGATTATTTAACAATGTTAGGAGTCCCTCTTTTCTTCCTTTGAAGGTGACTCCGCCACCCAAAAATGGCTTAACTTTTAGAAATGCATCTCAGAATGAAGTAAGGCTTTGCTATCAGGTGAGTGAAAACAGTAATTGGAAATAAAGACTTGGGTCTTCCCCTCTTGCTTAAACCCAATGAAATTATGATGCTTGGCCAAAATAAAATAAAAGTTAAAATTCCTTTGTGAGGTGGTCAAATTCTCACACTATATATTTTCTTTCAGATTCCTTTGTTTCTTCCTCTTCCTCTCAGCCTGTGTCTCTATTTTCGACCTCACAAGGCAAGTCTGTCATTTTGTGTGTGTGTGCATTAATAAAAGAAAAATGTTGAGAAAGAGGCTGTAACTGGGGATATGAGACACAAGTTTTCTATTGCCCCCAAATCCCTTTCAATAAAAACTAATGAAAGCCGTCCTTTATATTGTTTAGCAGTTTCCAGTGGACTTCCTGTAAAGGTTAATAAAGTAGAATGAGGCTAGGTGGACCCTTGAACGTAGCATATTCTTGAACTGAGATGTGGTTGTGAGTATTTCTTACACATACAAAGCTCTCCCACAGAATTTGGAACAGATAGAATTGTGGCTCAGAAAACAGCCCACTCCTAGAATCCATTTAACTTAACGTAACTGCTTTGGGGAGGTGCTGGATTTGGAAAAATTATAAAAGTGTGCTTCCATTGCACTGATACACTATATTAGCTAGAGTTTTTTAGTGTGAACTTCTCTGAGATTCGTCGAAGAGCTAGGCTAGTTCTAAGTTGCCAAGGATCATTGAACAAGGCAATTGATTTTTTGGCAATTGAGACTTATTTGCCTCCACGTTATGTTGTGGCTTTGTTGTTTGGGGTTTTTTTTTTAAAGATCCTCCAACTAGTGAGGGAGGGAATCGGCTACCTTCAGGTTTGTGAAGGTAGGAGCACCGCCGAGAAGCTGGAAGAGAGAGTGCCGTGTGCTCCGTTGGTTCGCACTGGTGATGAAGCACTGCTTCGCTCGTGCTGTTGTAGCCGACATCTAATGTAGGTCATGGTGGAAAACCCTTATTTTAAAAAAGGTAATTAAACTCACTAGACAGGCCTAAGAAACGCTGTGCAAGCCATTAATTGTCCTTGCTAAATTCTCTAGATGCAAAGTCCGGGTGCTTGTTTGTTAGGAAGATTTTGACCTTATAAGAATAAAAACATAAGGGGATAAAATTAATTTAGTAAATTTTTTTCTACGTTTAATCTGGTTCTTAGGAAGCATGATAGACAATTTGTTGCTTTTAATCCGGGTTGCTCACATGTATAATGTGCCTCACTGTTGTGAGTTTGGCATCTTGTGGGTCAAATCGCGACCTTTGAAACCAATGTGTTCACATTAAAAGATAAATATTTTGTGAATGTCAGCAAGTAACTCAAACCTGCAAAGTGATTCTTGACATCTAGAACCCAACCAGAATATTTTTAATGGGTTTGTTCCCTCATTAGAAATTTTAATAATTCAGATAAATAGGTATTACATTGATTCCACTCTGGAAAATAAACAAGTAAAAACACAATGTAAGTAGAACAAGTAATTATTATACTTCTCTACTGTAAATATTTCGGATATTCTAAAATACGTCCTTCATTGTTAACAATTTTCAGTCACTTTTTTAATATAGAAGGGTAATTGATACCCTAACAAGTGTAACGGCGCAGCCCAGAACATCCCTAACACAGGGAATGTCCAGAAGATAACCACCATGGCCTTAAAAACTGTTTTAATCCTTGTAAGGGAAAAACTACACCTACACTCACGTAGAATGGAAGTCAACAAAAAGGATTTTTTTAATTAAAAACTAATGTTTGA
>PVKM010025037.1:0-20189 GCA_004027735.1 Carollia perspicillata
CAGGAAAGGGAGAAATTTTGGCTAAAATTGAGTCAAATAAAAATCCTGAATTTCTCTTATGCTTTTGACTGTAGCAATATCCACCTTTAATAACTGTCAAGTACAAGCCCATATAAGGCCAGGCCGATGGTTATATGTCTCAGGGAAGCTCCCCTTGTTTTGTCCCTCCAACAGTTGTTGCTAAAATAGTTTTCCTCCTCATCTTCCTCTGGCAATAAGTGAGTTTTTCTACTCTATTATTGAATCAAGGTTATAGACTTTTGCGAGTTCCAACTTTATTTCAGCACTATAGCTCCAAACCTCCGCATTTCACTAGTCCAAGATCTCGTCTTCTGTGAGGCACTCAGAACGCAATGCTGAGTTTTCACTAGGATTGGAAATATCCTTAGCAGCTACTACCCTGGCTCTGATACCTATTCGCAACCCTGCCTTCCTGATTCCCCTTTACTATGGCTCTCAGGGATTTCTTTTCCTTTCTGGTGAATTCAGCGAGTTTAAAAAGATGTCTATTACATTCTGTCTCAGAATTGTGTAGCAGAAGTTTCATCAAATATCTGGTTTTCCATATTGCCTTGTATCTTCCAGGTAGTGTTATCTCATTGGAGATCAGAGCTTCTCTATCTTTGTTACAGATAAGGCAGCAGGTGAAGGGGAAACGGTTTGTTCTCTGAGATCTGTGAACCCCTTGTTAAGAAAGTGCAGCTGGAAACCTGCTCATTCCCTCTGATATCAGAACATTACCATACTCCCAGTCTGTTATAACTGCTGCTAATTCCAGGCCTGTGCAATTCTGCCACTCCTGTCATTGTACTCTGTTGACTTCTTGCTCACTCACTCTATTGGTCTAAAGAAAATGGCACTTCCTTAACCCTCTCCTCTACTGCACCGAGTACCGTCACCTTGGTTCGATTTAGCCAGAGTCCTTTCCAACTCTCAGGCTTTATAATTCTTTGACCTATCATTGACAATGACTTCTGTTTTCGTTTTTTTCTGACCACATGACTACACTGAAGACATTTAATCTCAAATATTACATTCAGGCAACTCACTTTTTGACCACAATGTTTGCATTTTTATGCCCCCTGTACCTTCTGCTTGGTAACTCTAAATATCCAGTCCCTGAACTCTCCTTTTCAACCTTCTGCAGCCTCCTGACCTCACTTTTCTCTTTCTGTAGCTTAGATTCTGTAGTTCATCATTTAAACTCTTCTTTTATCAGTAACTTCCACATATTTCTTTCATCTTCTTTATTTTCTACTCAAACAGAAAAAGTCCCAAACATGAACTAATCCGACTATTTGCCTTTATGAAATATCAAATGTTGAAACTGGCTAAAGAAAATCGCCCAGCTTCATAGATTAGTTGTAACATAATTAGAGACTGGGTTGTCATCTGGCTCTTCAGCCTCGTCCAGTACACCTTCCCTTTTTCTCTTGTTATCTGTCACTGCGGTGTGGCTCTTTGAAAACTTGCATGCTTGCTCCAAGCTTTCAACCAAATCAACACCATTTTCTCATCTTTCATCATTAAAAGACACACTCATATCACCCATCACAAGGAAAATAGGAGTCATTAAGTCAGTAATATACTTCTTGTCGTAAACATATAAAATAGTGGGCATATGCACCCATCTTTTTATCTGGTTACATTGAAAGGGGAGCTTCCCCTTTACTCCCGGATCGAGCCTCCCAAACGTGTAGCCCATTTATTTCTAATCATTCTTAGAATGCGTCTAAAGATCTCGCTTTGTGGATTTTTACCTTCAGGCTACACCTTCCATCCCTTCCCCATTGCCAGTTCCGCCTTCATTAAAAACAGCCAGAATTTAACATTCTCCCTAATCCTATCTAAAGGAAATTTCAGGTGTTGCCTCATTTTTTTCCTCTTTGTAGTCAAACCTTTCAAAAGAGATGTGTGTGTGTGAAATATTGGGCACTAGTGTTGCACCTCCTTTCAATACTTGTCCCATTGGCACATGGCTTCTAAACACTTATCCCACGGAAACTCTCTTGTTAAAGTTAATAAGTTTCAAACGGCTAGAATCTAGAAACTACCACTCTACAAGTGAGCTCCCTGTATCCCAAAGAGCCAGTAAGCTCCTCCAGGCAGGAGTCCTATGTGCCCTGTTCTTGCTATAACCCTGTGGGTAGCATAGTTCCCTTCCCAAAATAGGTACTCAATAGATATTTGGTAAATGAATATATGACTATCATTAGTATATGAAAATAAAAGAACTAAATTTCCCGAATTTTAAATTATGCTAAGCATTTTCCCTCAAACCCTCTACAACACCAAATGAAATATTTATCTAGATGAGAAGGCATTAGAAACACACTGTGAAATCAACCCACCTCTTCCCCTTTTTAAAGAAAATCATTACTTCCTACTTCTAGAAACTATAATAACGTTCAGCAACCACCGAAACAGTACAATGTACAAATTCTTAACCATCCTTTTTGTCTCAGGTATTTTAGAATGTAGTCTTGCTTCCTTTGGCCTTGAGATTTTCTTCTTCTAACTAGAAAGCATTGCCTGCTGGAGGTCATTAGGACTGAGAGCGAAATGCACAGCTTGGTTAGCCACTCTGCGTGCATCCGCCTTTCCTCCCCTTCCCCGCCAGACTCACCAGCATTTAGACCATCTGCAGTGGCACTGCGAGGTTAGGCTAATAAACCTAAATTACTGAAAGTTTTGCATTAAAATGTGAGCATTTTATCGTAGCCTGGGGAGCCAAGCTTTCTGTGTCATATAAAAGGATCCTGCAATACAGAAAGGAAAGACCTTTTGAAATTGTACATTCAATCTTTTCTCTAAGGGCGCTGGTTGTTTATTTTCTCCACCTAGAGTTGATTGACCAAATTTTTCATTTAAGTTAAAAGTAGCCTATAGTGGTAAAAGATGTGCAGTAAATTCAAAACAAAACAGAACAAAGAGGCAACAGGGAAAAAAGGAAAAGGCCTAGTGGAAATCAGAAGAAAACAGAAAATCTAGCTTTTGGTATCTCCAAAATAATTTGAGAATCAAATTTTTCAAATTAATTAATGGGGGAAACAAAACCTTTGGTGTTGCTTTTTTGCCTGCATAGCTTAGTGATCAGCCAGTGATTTGGACAGAGATTGTGCTTATATACATTTGGAGCCTATATGGCTTTCACAGTCTCTTGATGGATCTGTGTTTGGTGTGCAGATTGACAAGTCCTCATTTTATTTTGCTTCCTGCTGGGCTCTCTTGGGTCTCCCTTACACATGGAAAACATGTAGTTTTTCAGTCCATTATAAATGAATGGTGCACTTGTGTAGCTTTCTACATCATCTCTAATAGTCAGTCTTGTTAATTTCTGGCTAGTCCAATGCTTCAGCTAGATAAGACACCAACCAGTTCCTATACAGGTCACCACTTCAGCTAGCAAGTCTTCGCTTCTTACCCCCGAGTTACTTCTGCCTTCTCTGGCAGCAAAGCAGTCGGTTGTTGTAGCCGCATCATCCACTTTGGTTGCACTCAAGTCTCACTGATCAAGCTGTGTGTGTGGATGGGAGAGGCCATGAAGAGAAGAAGGCTATAGATTTCCACTATCCTCATCCAAAGCTGAAACAGTTCCTCAAGAATGTATTTCTTCAAGAAAACGGTTCTTCGGCTTCTTGCATAACTTAAGTTGATTTCTAGAACTGAAATAGATGCTCTTAGCGACGTTATCCAGTTTAATATTTGTTTTGGGCATGGAGGATTCACTGATTTATTCAATCAGCTACTGCTGGACAATCCTTTCCTGTGGGGGAGTTTTAAATTATATTATTTTTATTGTTTGAATGGTTATAAGATTTAACAGACATTATATACCTCTGGGCCAGTTTTGATAAATTTTATTTTCCTGAACATTTTGTCAATTGTATAAAAATTTCTGAGTGTGTTGAATTAAAATGTTTCAAAATATCCTCTTTTTAAAAATGTTCCATAATATTGGTGGTTGTGTTCCTTTATCATTCCTGAATTGCATCTCTGTCTCTTCTCTCTATTTTACTTGGTCAGACTTGCTATGTGCATCAGTTTTATTAGTTTCATCAAAACACCAACTGTTAAGAACAGTATTGTGTTCCCCGGCATTCATATGTGGAATTACTAATATGACTACCCCTCCTATATAGGAGATAGGGACCGGAGGTCATTAGACCCTAATCCCATAAAATTGATGTTCTATTAAAAAAGGAAGAGATACCAGTAATGATCTCTCTGAATATCCACAGAAGAAAAGCCATATGAGGACACCAGTAATAAGGTAAACATCTACAAGTCACAGAGGTCTCACCAGAAATAAATGCCACTGCTACCTTGACCTTGGACTTTTAGACTTCAGTGTTATTAGAAAATAAATTTCTGCTGTTTAAGCTACCCAGTCTGTGGCATTTTGTTATGGCAGCCGGAGCAGACTAATAAACCAAACTTTGAAACGACTATTAAAATCTTAGTATCTTATTAATGTATGCTTTTATTTTAATCTTTTTCTACTTTCTTTGCATGTAATTAACTATAATTTGCTCAATTCCTCATTTAAATGCTCCTCATTTAGATGCTCCTCATTTAGATGCTCATTTAGATAACTCATTACATTGAGTCAATGTTGTCTTCTAAAATATGAATTGAGAGAAGATGGCAGCCAAGAGGTGGAAGGTAAGTCCACTTGCTCTTGCTCTCAAATTGGATACTAGACTGATCTGCCCACAAATAAACTGAACATTCACTGGAATCTAAGCTGATATAAAGTTTGGAAGCCAAGTAGAACAGAAGAATCTTCACAATGGGCGGTAAGGAGATCTTATAGGTTGAAGGGGAAATATGCCATGCACGGTGACTGCAACTGTGGAAAGCCTGGTAGGAGACTGCAGCTTTGAGGCTCCTTCCTCTTCAAGGGCAGGGAACCCCCATACCCAGGCTAAGAGTGACATGGATACACAAAGTTGGGGAGTTCCAGGTTGTACACACAAATAGTGAGAAGCACAACCATAGCTACAGATGCAAACACAAACCAGGAGAGTGCCCAAGAGAGAGAGGGACTCTATCTGCACCGGGGTTGGGCAGAGGCAGGCCACGGCTAGCTGGGACAATGAGAGACTTTTGGCTTTTTTGGAGAAGGGGTGTGTGTGGAAAACTGGACGGTGACTCAGTATTGCAGTGGGAGTTTCCAGAAAGACTTTTTAAAAGGGGGGCTGAAGTGTTCTGGGCAAGGACCTTGTGAGCAGCTGCCCTACCAGAAAAAAGAAAAGATTGAAAGCATGATTTGCTCCCACTGAATACAGCTGGGCAGAAAGATCAGAAAAGTACACAAAAATGGGATTTCTCAGCTCCAGCCCCATGCAGCTACCAGGCCAGAGGCTACACAGAGTGGAGAGTTTGGGACTGTGTCTGATGCAAGGGCAGTGGTCTGGGAACTGGATGGGCAAAAACTGAGCACCCGAGATTATCTACAGCCAGGCAGAGCCCCCTTCCCCAGATGGCAGAGATCAAGCATCCAGGAAGGGAAGAACTAATGCAGCACCCACTTCCTAGAGGATCACAAGCACCAACCCCACCCCATCCAACAGGGAAGCTCTGCATAATAGGCAAGACAGGCTCAATAACCCACTGCAGGGTGCATATCCACAAGAGAAAAACAGAAAGAGAAACACCTACAGGGCCCATTGTGAACTTCACTCAGGGAGACAAAATACACTGGTTCTTACATTGCTAAGAACCAGTGTATTTCCACTGAGACCCCAAAGCTGGGAGATCAGAAATTAGTGCAGCAAGGAGGAATCAGGGCCCTGCCCAGTCTCTGCTTATACACAGAACTGTCATCAGCAAGATGACAAGCAAGCAAGACCAAGCTTTTTCTTGACCAAGCAAGAAAAAGCTGACCCTCTTACACAGATTCACCCATCCCCTGAAATGGATAACTAGTTCATCAAGAGCTATACAGTATTTCCCTGCCTGGTGTAACTCAGTGGATTGAGTGTGGGTCGCAAGCCAGAGGGTCGCCAGTTCAATTCTCAGTCAGGGCACATGCCTGGATTGTGGGCTAGGTCCCCAGTAGGGGTCACACCAGGCAACCACACACTGATATCTCCCTCCCTCCCTTTCTCCTTCCCTTCTTCTCTCTCTAAAAATGAATAAATAAAATCTTTTTTAAAAAGCTATACGTTATTGGAAATAAGATGAGACAGCCCAAGCAGTGTGGTGCAAGGGCAGAGGGAACACACTTATAATTTTCCAGAAGATTGAAAAATATCTCCCAGGGGAGACCCAGAAGTCTCATCCTCCCAATCAAAATAGAGCCACCTCCAGAAGCAGATGAAGGTGATACAGGTGATGCTGCCAGAAGTTAGACAACCCGTCCCAGGACCTTGACCTGATGAAAAGCCAGAGGCAGACCCAGAAAGAGAAGACAGAGGCAAACACCAAACTCTGCTGAGATGAATTTCATCTCAGTCTTCTTTAGAATTTGCATTTTCTTTCTTTCTTTCACATAGCCTTTTAATACTTCTTTTGCTTCAATTGTATTCCAATTAATTCATTATTCTTTGTCTTTTATTTTGCATTCTTCTTTAAAGATTTTTTATATTTTGTCTTTTAATTTTATTCCAAATCTCACATTGTACCTTTCACTTGTCTTACTTCATTTAGTCTTTTTCCTGCCCTTACTTATTTTTTTTTGTAATTGTATGTCCCTCAAAATACACTTTGTTCCTATACCTTACTCTTACTATTTCTCCTACCTCTATCCTCTCAAAATCATTCTTCCTTCCCTTAGACAGCTCACATTCTCATTCCCCTTCTTAAAATATTCTTATTTTTGTTCTACCTTTATAAATTGTGGCTTTTTTGGCATGGATATTATGGTTACTGCTGTCCTTCTTCAATTGTATTCCTATTTCTCCACATTTTTTTAAAATTTTAAAACTCACAGATTATTCTCCCTCTATCTTATTCCGTTTTGCCTTCATCCTGCCCTTATTTATTTGAGTAAGGAATTTAATTTTATCCCTTTCTTCACCTGGATTCTATTCCTTACTTATATTATTTCTCCTTCCTCTATCCTCTCAAAATCATTTTTCCTTACTGTAGACATCTCATACTCTCTTTTTTAAAATAATATTTTTATTTTTTCCACCTTTATTTGGTCATCTCTCATCGTTATTGACTCTGTTGTGCTTTTCCTGCAATTTCGTTCCCTTTGGTTCAATTTATTTTTTGCTAAATATAAAATTTGTCAAAAATTTCCACTTTTCAACCAATCATGTGGCATTATGGAGACATTGTCATATTCACTTTTTAAAATTATTGTTGTTGCTGTTGTTGTTCAATTACAGTCATCCTCCCTTTTCCCCCATTACTCTCCCCTTCCCTGACAACCCCCCTTTCCCACATTCAATACTCCCTCCATGTGCCTTGTCCATGGGTCCACATTATTAAAAATTTTTATCTCAAACCTCGTGTTATACTCCTCTTTTCTTACTCCATTTTGCCTATTTTACTTATGTTTCACGTTTTATTTTCTCCCTTTCTTCGCCTTGCTTCTATCCCACATTCTTATTATTTCTCTTCCCTCTCGAAATCATTTGTTCTCTCCTTTAATCATTGCATATTCCCTTGTTCTTATAATATTCTTAATTTCTTTCCACCTTTATCAATGTTTGCTCAATTGTTGTTGGTATTGCTAATGTGGTAGAGGGATATTTGTGCTGTGTGGGTTCAGTTTTCTGGGCAGTATTGCTTTGTTAATCAGCACCTGTACAACAGCATTCAAGACATGTGGAGGTTGTGACTCCCAGTCAGCCAGCTGGAGGGGAGAATCAAATACATGTACCAATGAGTGAACAGTAATAATCAAAGCCCAAGTACAACAAGAGAGCCCACATAAACTAAATAAAGGGCAGCCCTAGAGCATCCTAGAGATCAGCCCTAGAACATCCTAGAGATCAGGAGATCAAAGAAACTGTGCTACTGAGTCCCACAGAACTCTTACCACAGAAGGCCACCCCATGAAGACAGGCAGGCAAAGCAGAGCAACCTGAGAGGCAGAAACAACCAAAAAGAGTCACCTGAAATGGGAAAACAAAGAAATAACCCCCAATCATAAGGAAAGGAGGGATCTCCAGAAACAGAACTAAATAAAATTGAGGCAAGCAATCTATCAGACATAGAATTCAAAATAATGGTTATAAGGTTGCTCAAGCAACCCAGTGAGAACTACAAATTACTTTATGAGAGCTGCAAGGAACTTAGTGGAAACTACAGCACCATGAAAAAAGACATTGTAACTATGAATAAGGATCAGAAATAAATGAAGAATACAATATCTGAAACAAAAAATGTACTGGAAGGAAGTAAAAGCAGGCTAGATGAAGCAGATGAGTGAATCAGGGAGCTAGAAACAAGGTAGAAAGAAATGCCCAGTCAGAGCAACAAAATGAAAAAAGATTAAAAAAGAATGAGGATAACTTAAGGGAGCTTCAGGACCACATGAAAATCAACATTCACATCATAGGAATATCTGAAGAAGAAGAAAGGGAGCAAGGATAGAAATCTCCTCCAAAAAATAATGAGAAAACTTCCCTAATCTGGTAAAGGAAAAAGTCCCACAATTCAGGAAGCACAGAGGGTCCCAATCAAGATGAACCCAAAGAGGTCTACTCCAAAACATCATAATTAAAATGATAAATTTTATGGACAAATATATCATCTTAAATACAGCAAGAAAGAAGCAACTAGTAACATAAAAGTGAGCTCTGATAAGGTTATTACCTAATTCCTCAACAAAAACATCATGAGTCAGAAGGGATTGACACAGAATATCCAGGTAATGGAAGGCAAGGAATTATAACCAAGGCTTCTCTATACAACAAGGCTCTCATTTAAAATGGAAGGCAAAATAAAGAGCTTCCCAGACAAAAGAAGGCTAAAAGAGCACATCTTCACCATGCCAGCACTGCAAAAGATGCTAAAGGGACTGCTTGTCCAAAGAAGAAGAAGTAGAGAGAGGTAGAGAGAAAGAAGGAGGAACACAGGTACACAAAAAATGGCAATGAGTAAGTACCTATCAACCTTAAATGTTAATGGATTAAATGTTCCAATCAAAGGACTTAGGGTAGTTGAATTAATAAGAAAACATGACCTGTGTATATGCTGTCTAAAAGATACTCATCTCAGAACAAAAGATCTACACAGGTTGTAAGTGAAGGGATAGAAAGAAATATTCTAAGCAAATGGACATGAAAACTGGGGTAGCAACATTTATATCAGACAAAATAGACTTCAAAATAAAGGCCATAAATAGGGACAAAGGGGGTCACTACATAATACTTAAGGGAACAATCCATCAGGAAGATATAACCCTTGTAAACACATATATACCCAACGTAGGAACACTTAAATATATATAGAAAATCTTTAAGGACTTCAAGAAAGATATTGACAACAACACAGTCATCATGGGAAATTTTAATACTCCACTGTCAACATTGGATAGATCTTCCAGACAAAGAATCAATAAGAATATCATCACATTGAATGACAGTCTAGATCAAATGGACTTAACTGATATATACAGGAACTTTCACTTCAAAAAACAAAATATAAATTATTTTCAAATGCACATGGAACATTTTCAAGATAGACTACATGATAGGACACAAAACAAGCCTCAACAAAATCTAGAAAACTGAAATCATATCAAGCATCTTCTCAGATCTCAATGGCTTGAAACTAGAAACCAACCTCAAGGAAAAAACTCACAAACATTCAAATACATGGAGACCGAATAACATGTTATTAAACAATAAATGGGTCAACAATGAGATCAAGGAAGAAATCTAAAAGTATCAGAAAACAAAGGAAAATGAAGACAAACCAACCACAAACCTGTGGGACACAGTGAAGTCAGTCCTGAGAGGGAAGTTCATAGTAATACAGGCCTATCTAAAGAAGAAAGAAAAATCTCAAAAAAACATCCTAATGCTACATCTATGAGAACTAGAGGAACAACAACAAACAAAGCCCAGAGCAAGTAGAAGGAAGGAAATAATCAAGGTCAGAGCAGAATTAAATGACATTGAAACTAAAAGAACAATCCAAAAGATCAATAAATCCAGGAGCTTGTTCTTTGAAAAGATAAACAAAATTGACAAACCTTTAACCAGACTCATCAAGAAAAAGAGGGATGACCCAAATAAATAAAAGCAGAAATGAAAGAGAAGTTAAAACTGATACCAAAGAAACACAACAGATTGTAAGCAATTATTATGAACAACCATGTGCCAAGAAATTGGACAGACTGGATAAAATGGACACATTTCTACAAGCATACAATCTTCCAAAACTGAATCAAGAAGAAGCAGAAAGCCTGAATAGACCACTAGTGAAATTGAAGCAGTAATCAAAAAACTCCTGGCACACAGAAGGCCAGAACAGATGGATTCAGAGGTGAATTTTACCAAACATTTAAGATCTCCTATCTTTCTCACACTATTCCAAAATGTTCAGGAAGAGGAAAGACTCCCAAACTCTTCTTATGATGCCAGTATTATCATAATCCCAAAATCAGGTAAAGACACAACAATGAAAGAAAACTACAGGTCAATATTTCTGATTAACGGAGACGCTAAAATCCTCAACAAAATATTGGCAAACTGGATCCAGTAATACATTGAAAAAGATCATATACCATGATCAAGTGGGATTCATCCCAGGGCTGCAAGGATGGTGCAGTATTTGCAAATCAATAAGTGTAATACACCCCATGAACAAAACAAAGTGAAAGAATCACGGATCATATTAGCATCAATTTATGATAAAAACATCCACTGAAGTGGGAATAGAGGGAGCATACCTCAACATAATAAAAGTCATATATGAAAAACCTACAGCCACCATCATACTCAACAGGCAAAAACTAAAAGATTTTCCGCTAAGAGCAGGGACAAAACAAGGGTGTTTTCTTTCACCACTCTTATTCAACAGAGTACTGGAAGATCTAGCCACAGTGATTAGACAAGAAAAAGACACAAAAGGCATCCAAACTGGAAAGTAAGAACTAAAACTGTCATTGTTTGCAGGTGACATGATAGTGTACATAGAAAACCCCACAGACTCCCTCCAAAAACTACTCAAACTAATAAGTGAATTTGGCAAAATAGCAGGATACAAAGTCAATATTCAGAAATCAAAGGCATTTTCGTACACCAAAAATGAAATATTAGAAAGAGAAACTAGGAAAAAAATCCCATTTACTGTAGCAACAAGAAAAATAAAGTACCTAGGAATAAATTTAACCAAGGAGGTAAAAGACCTATACTCAGAAAACTATAGAACACTGAAGAAAGAAATTAAGGAAGATGTAAATAAATGGAAGCACATACCATGTTCATAGATTGGAAGAATTAACATTATTAAAATGTACATATTTTCCAAAGCAATCTATAGTCAATACAAATCCTATTAAAATGCCAATGGTATATTTCACAAATCTAGAACAAATACTTCAAAAATATATATGGAACCAAAAAAAGACCCTGGATAGCCTCAGCAACATTGAGAAAGAAGAGCAATACTTTGTATATAACATACAATGTCAAAATGAAAAGGGAGCCAACTGTATGGGATAACATATTTGCCAATGATATAACAGTCAAGGATTTGATGTCCAAAATATATAAAGAACCTATACTACTCAACACCAGGAAGACAAACAATTCAACTAAAAAATGGGCAAAGGATCTGAATAGACACTTCTCCAAGGAGGACAAACAGATGGCCCACAGACATATGAAAGGAGGAATCACAATGCCTGATATCAAACTATACTACAGGGCCACTGTAATGGGAAGAGTTTGGTACTGGCATAAGAACAAACACATAGCTCTGTGGACCAGAATACAGACCCCAGAAATAAACCCAAGTCCCTACGGTCAATTAACATTGACAAAAGGGGCATGAACATACAATGTGGTAAAAATAGCCTCTTCAATAAATAATGTTGGGAGAACTGGACTGGTATGTGCAAAAAAATGAAACTAGACCATCAACTTACACCATACACCAGAATAAACTCAAAATAGATAAAAGACTTAAATATAAGTCATGACACCATAAAAGTCCTTAAGAAAAACATAGCCAGGAAAATTTCAGATATTCCAGGTAGCAATATTTTGCTGATATATCTCTTAGGGCAGGGAAAATAAAGGAAAAAATAAACAAATGGGATTACATCAAATTAAAAAGTTTCTGCATGACTAAAGAAACCATCATCAAAATGAAAAGGGAGCCAACTGTATGGGATAACATATTTGCCAATGATATAACAGTCAAGGATTGATGTCCAAAATATATGAAGAACCTATACTACTCAACATCAGGAAGACAAACAATTCAACTAAAAAATGGGCAAAGGATCTAAATAGGCACTTCTCCAAGGAGGACAAACAGATGGCCTACAGACATATGAAAGGATGATCAACATCACTAGCCATCAGAGAGATGCGAATTAAAACCATAATGAGATATCACTTCATACCTGTCAGAATGGCCATCATTAATAAATCAATAAACAGCAAATGCTGGTGAGAATGCCGAGAAAAGAGAACCCTAGTGCACTGTTGGCGGGGATGCAGACTGTGCAGCCACTGTGGAAAACAATATGTAATTTCCTCAAAAAACTAAAAATGGAACTGCCTTCTGACCCAGTAATTCCACTGCTGGGAATATACTCCCAATCACCCCCTAAGAACCTTCAATCACCAATTCAAAAAAACTCATGCACCCCAATGTTCATAGCATCACTATTTACAACAGCCAAGTGCTGAAAACAACCCAAGTACCCATCAGTAAATGAGTGGACCAAAAAACTGTGGTATATTAACACAATGGAATAGTACACAGCAGGAAGAAAAAACTCCTACCTTTCGCAACAGTATGCATGGAACTGGAGAATATTGTGCTAAGTGAAATGAGGCAGTTGGTAAAAGACAAATACCACATGATATCACCTATAAGAGGAATCTAACCAACAAAATAAACTAAGGAACAAAATAAAACCACAGGCATGGAAATTTGGAACAGACTGACAGTAACCAGAAGAGATGGGGAATAATGGAAGAATGAAGGGGAAGGGACTAGTCAAAGATTATACATAAATGACCCATAGACATGGACAGTAGTGTGGGAACTGACTGTGGGAGTGGAGGGTGGAATAGGAGAAAAAGGGTAAAGGGGGGGAAATTGGGACAACTGTAATAGAACAACAAAAATATATTTTAAAATATGAGCTGAAGTTTTTTAATGTCTCTCTGTAGATATATAGTGGAATATTGTAAGTTTTAATGTCATCTTTTCCTTGTCTTTCAGTTTCATTTATATATTGATTTTATATTTGCTTCATTTCCTTTTTAAAGTTCTGTTTCTTCATTGCAAAATATCTGAGGACATTTTTGTTAGTCTCTTGTCACTAATTTCTAGCTTAATTCTTCAGTGGTCAGAAGATTATGCTATATGTGAATTGACTCTGAGGTTTTTTTAAGCTTACTACATAGTCCAATAGGTAATCAGGTTTGGTAACTATTCCCCATACAGTTGGGAAAGTGTACTTTGTACTGTAAAGGGCAAGGTTCTACCTATGTCAGTGTGGTTAAATTTTAATTGTGTTGTTCAAATGTTCAAAGTTTTTTGATTTTGGGGGGGATGCTTTTCCTAAAAGTTAATGAGATTGGTACATATCACTTGATATTTTATGGTTTTGTGTATTTCTCTTTTTAGTTCATGAAATAATTTTATTTTGAAGCTATGTTAAAGTACTTACAAATTTAGAATTGGTGTCTTTTTCTGGTGCATTGCCACCTTTATCATTACAACACATCTGACGTTTCCATTTATAATAATGTTTGTCTCAAGGTCTACTATTAATGTTGCTACATCAGGTTGATTTTGACCTCTTCTTCCATGTATATACTCTCAAGCCTTCTACATATTTTAGATGGCAGGAATTATTTTTAAAAATATCAACTTGAAATCTCTTTTAGTTAGCATATTTATTTTATTACCATTTCATTTAATGATTTATTTGAGGTCTAATTTCACTTCCTTCGTTTTTCATTTGTCCTATTTTAAATACCATTATCTCTTTCTTTACACTGTTTTGATAAATCAGATTGGCTGTTGTTTTTATTTGTGCTCTGTTATCAGCTTTTTATACATCATTCTACTATTTTTTAGTAGTTACACTAAATATGATCACAGTCATCTTTTACTGAAGGATTGAATTATGGTAACTGAGGGTTTTTTCAATGAACAAACAAAGGTAAAAGCTTAAAACATTACCACAATTTATCCCTCCAGTTTTTTATTTTATTTTTTCATGCATTTTAATTCCATATAGGCTTAAACATTAAAGGATATTAAATTGTTGTTTCATATAATCAAAATTCATTTGGAGTTGCCCAAATATTTTTTTCTGGAAATTGTTCTTTGTTCTTTCTTGCATCCTGTGTTCCTATCTGCAGTCATTTTTCATTTGTGCTATTTTTCTCTTAGATTTTATTTGTCTGAAAAATACCTTTTATTCACCTTAATTTTCAAAATAACAATACCCAAGACATTTCCAAAACAGGCTAAAGCCTCTTAGCTACAAATATAAGAAATATTACATGTAGATAAAAACCATTACATGTTACATTTACACAATGAAATACTACTCAGCTATATAAAAAAGGAAATCTTACCTTTGCAACAGTATGGATGGACCTAGAGAGTATTATGCTAAGTGAAATAAACCAGTGGGAGAAAGACAAATACCACATGATTTCATTCATATGTGGAATCTAATGAACAACATCAACTAAGAAACAAAATAGAAACAGACCCGTAGCTACAGAAGACAGACTGACAGCTGCCAGGGGAAGCGGGGTTGGGAGTCTGGGTGAAAAAGGTGAACAGATTAAGCAAAAATATATTTAGAAAACCTCATAGGCACAGAAAATAATATAGTGATTAGCAGAGGGAATGGGGTGCGAGGGGAGGTAGAAGAGGGTAAAGGGGGGACAAATGGTGTTAGAAGAAGACATGCCTTGGGGTAATAAACGCACAATACAGATGATGTATATAGAATTGTGCCCTTGAAAACTGTGTAATTGTATTAACCAAAGGAACACTAATAAAGTCAATAAAAATAAAAAGGGAAAACATTACAAACCTGAGTATAATAAATATAAATAAAAACAAAACTAGACATCAAAGTAGAATTACTGAAAACTAAAAACAAATATTGCTTCTGCCTTATTCTCTCATTCTTCAATTTCTGACACTCAAATTAAATGCATAATAGGCCTTTCACTCTTTTCTTTTTGTTTCTAATTAGCTTTTCTGTGTTTTCATTCGTCTTTTCATTTTTCAGCTTGAACAACTTTCCTGACCTAGCTACTAGTTCTTAAATTGTACCTTTGAGAATTTGCAATTCATATTTGGTTATCGTTTTCCGTGTTAAAATTCTTTATTGATCATTGAAACTTCTGAACATATTACTCAACTTATTTTGAAGCCTATGTCTGATGAGCCCAGTGTGTTTATACCCTGCATTTTTATTTTGTTCACTGTTTTGTCTTTTGTTCGTGTTTGTCTATATGTCTAATTAACTTTGATTGTGCTGTTGACACTGTGAATAAAGACTTTTAGTGCAGACTTTGCCTCTAGAAGGAAGTCTTTTTAGGGACAATCACCTTAATTCAGCCATAGGTAAGATTATTCAAAGATAGGTTACTTTTGTGGGATGTTCTCATTCTGTCCTTTTGGTGAGCCCTAAACATTCATTTCTGTCCTTCCTTGCCCTCAGGCTGCCAAAATGTAAGTTCCACTTCTCAGCCTCCCTATTTTGTCTTTCACTTTTGCAACTGACAACCCTCTTAGGGGAAAATATAATCATGTGCTCACTTTACCTGCTTAGATTCCTTCTTTAAAATCTTGCCCCTATAAATTCTTACAGCCTTTGCTGTTCTCTAATACCTAAAACCAGGTGGTTTTTTCATTATTTTTATACATCTTATTTAGATTTTCTGGTCTCAGAGTAAGGATTTGGCTGTGAAACCATTAAGCCAGTTGTTCCAAGGAGATGCTCTCCAACACCTGTGTTTTAGTCAAATCCTCTGGATGCTTCTGACATAGAAGCATAAGTCAATATATCAAACATTAAGCTCCATTTTAAAGTATTTTGCATATAAAAGTAGAAAATGGATTAGGTACCAATTTGAAGTTTGGAATACTGATAAATAGAAAAAAATTACTAACTGTGTCGTGATTGAGGAATGGGTAAGTTAATCAACATTTAACATGGTTATAACAAGCCAATGTACACACACACCCCCACACACATTACATTTTAGCCCATGTAAATGTTACTAGGTAGAAGTCGCTCTATTATAAAGAAACTGAAATTCAGATAGAATAAGTAATATGTGTCACAAATTGAATCTATTTCTTTCACATGGTAATATGTATTAATGTATATAAATTCTAATTTGCCACCATACCTTTATTTTATTCTGACAAAAATCCTTGCAAATATGTAATATATTTTACAAATCTTTTTAATAAGCTTTTATGTATTTCTTTTTCAATAGATATAATTCTTAAAGTAAGACCCATAATGTATTTGCAAATTTAAATTGATTTATGTATAATAGCTAAATTCTAATAGTCCAGAAAAGTAAATAAAATACCTTTAATGACAATGTTTACAAAAAATGCACTTGTTGAAAAAAAGTGTTGCAGAGTAGCTCAGTCTTTCTTTTTCCATGCTAATTCAGATGCTATGATAAATTTAGTACTTCCACTCATTTATACAACTTGGCTCTTGCAAAGTGACATGTTTTCAAATCTTATATAGTAAATCACATTTACCTTGGCGATATTTCAAACACATACACACACACCAACACCACTACCACCACCGCCACCAACTGGTGATATAACTCTGTAAGTCACACACATTGGATTTACCATGACCAATTTCACTTTTCATTGAGGCAAAATATCAGTGAATTTTAGGTCAGTATGATTTATAACTAAATAAATTAGCTATACTGTGTTGAGGAGTTCAAGAGGCACCAGATTTTCAAAATTTCTTTGTACGAGTTTAAAATATTTGGCTATTATGAACCTTTTGGGGTGAAAAAGTGTATAGTGGAAATATTAATAGTACATAGCTAACAATAGTCCTCATTGATTTTCCTTCTGCTCTTTATACCAATTGGCATGTCCCTGGGGGAAAAAATTCAATTCCAGTAAAATAATAATACATTTTGTAACACACTTTACAACATGCTTCTTTGTCCACATTCTTATTTACACCACAAGGGAATTCTGAAACATAGCTATTATTTTAGTTTAAAAGTTAAAGAAAATGAGGTTGAAAGAGGTTCAACATGTTGTCCAAAGTTTTATAATTTGTATATTGTTGGAAAAATATTCATATACATTTGGACTGTAGAGAACAGAAAGTAAAGAGCATGGTATGAAATTTATTAGACCTAGTCAACAAAAATGCAAAGTATTAACTCAGTGTATTCAGGGCAACACATAAGGATTGGAAACATTACGGTGTAGAATCAGCGAAGATAATAATGACAGAACTATGGAGTGATTGCATTCATGTAACTACAAGGGTGAGCTGAGCCAATGCAACATTTGGAGCCCGAGCAACAACAGAGCAGAGCCAGTCTGCTTGCCAAGGCCTTTCCCTGGCTTCGGTTCCTATGGAAGCCTAATCAGGAAAACTCAGAAAACCTTCACAGCCAAAAAATACTGCAGAGTGAGTAGATTTTAATTTCTACTTTTTTGTTTGTTTCATGTATCCACTCAAAAAATATTTACTAAAAACCTAAGTTGTATCAGGCACTATTCTAAATGATGAGGTCATAGCCATGAGCAAAATTGACAAAAACCCCTGTCTTTGTGGAGCATATATCCATGTGGAAGAAGACAGATAACAAACAATAATTAAACCACATAACCTGTAAGGAATTCGTATGTATTGTGGGAGCAAAAGTAGAACAGGGCAATGGGGATGGAGAATGGGTAGCTGAGTGATGCAGATTTACACGGTTAAGTTAGTCTGTACTTCTTAAGTTTAACTCTTGGAGGAGGTGAGGCACCTGGATATCTGGGGAAAAGCATTCCAGGCTGAATGCCTAGCCCTTGAGGTAAAGTATGCCTCTTGTGTATAGCAAGGAATAGCAAGAAGGTCAAAGTGGCAAGAGCAGAGAAGAGGGAAAGGACAGGATCTGAGCTCAGAGATGCCACTGGGCAGCCAACCCTGTTGGGAAGTGTCCATTTACTGAGTGAAGGGGTGAGCCATTGGCAGCTCTTGGGAAGATGAGTAATGTGACTTCACTGACACCTAAACAACATCACATTGGTTGCTGTTTTGAGAATGACTGGGGAAGTAAGGGCAGAAAAGGGGAAACCTGGAAGAAGGCTTTGGCAGAAATCCTCACAAGAAATGACTGTGGTTTGATGCAGATGGTTGTGATACAATTTATGAGTAGTGATCACAGTCTAGGCATGTTTATGATAGTAAAGCAATAAGAGGAATTTTGGGCTACTATTTATTAAAACATTGACTTTCTATTGTTTACTAAAGCACATACTGGTTAAAGATGGTTGTATATTTTATAGCAGTTCCTGTGTCAAATGATGTTGGGAACTGCCCTGCCTGGTTTCAGTTGCTGTAACCCCAGCATGGTTAAGGCTGAGTCAGTGACATTGGGACCATAAGCCACTAAGGAGACAAAGCTTATCTCCCTGGAAGGGGTGCCACCTCTGCTCTTTTTACTTCACTCTTTCTGGCCCCCAATGCTAGATCAGTTAGCCAATGATGGGTAAGATTCCTCAAGGGAGGGACGATCTAAGACAGGCATGGTCATGAGGGACCCCCAGGGAAGGACTTGGAGAGCTATAGGAAAAGGGGATGATGGACACTTGCCCCTCAGCTTTGACATAGCCTGAGTCCTCATTCTGTCTGCAAGAAGTCTCCTAATCTCTTGGCTGCCTTACTGCCCCTGCCTGATTTAAGCCTGAAACAATGCCTTAACCCTGAAACAATGCTGGAGGTGGGTGCTAGAAAGGGCAGGTTTTCTAGGGCCTTCAGGCCTAAGAAAGAGTGCATAAAATCCTATGAAATCTACTTTGCTAATACCCTCAATTTAAATGATAAGAGTCCATGCAAAAAGTGAGTTTGTTCCCCAAAATTTTATGGCCATTTAGCTATCTAACCCTGACTCAGAATAAGCCCTCACAGTTCTTTGAATGTTATCTATTGTTTAATCATTTCTGCCTGACAATGATTGATGAGCTTTACATATACACCCTGTATTCCTGTGCAAATTGAACCTAATAAAAGCTTGTTAAGGCAAGGGTCAAGGTGCTCTCCTGCGATAGCAGCCGAGGCGCTCCTAGGCTTTTTCTCCTCTTGAGAGAGAAGCTGCACTGTCCTTTTTCCTCCATTGGACTCAGCAGTCTGTGTGAATTTGTCTCGTGTCTCATCCACAATGCCTCAGACCCCAGGAGCCAGGATTTGCATCAAAATGGTGGTATCATGGGTAATCACTGAAAGATTTGTTAGGTATACAATTAGAGTTATTCAAAGCCAAGGAAGGCTTGTTAGAGATTTTTGAGTGTCCAGTATGATATGAATAAGGGCATAAAGCCATCCTTGTGTAGCAATTCTATTTTCTGATGATTATGGTGGTATATTTATAAAAGTAGAAAGAGGAGCATATGAGTTTAATCAGTATATAAAATGGGTTATGAATTATGAGGTTGAAACCTCTTATGCTTACATGCAAATTGTTCATTAATATTATGTCAGTCTCATAATTCTTAAGTATGAATCCTCATATACATTATATTACTCAGGATAACTGTAAACACAGCTATTGAAAAAGATTAATTAGACTTGGAAGGCATAGGTGGAATGGGATGTCTGAAAAACAACAATAGAAATGGCATAAACATGCTCTTTTTTCTAAGGGAGATTTTGCTCCATTTTGTATATGGGGAAAATATTTAAAGGAGGAGTCTTACCAAAACCTTCAGACACTAGTCTTTCAGATCATCATGAGGATGAGACTGGAAATAACAGTGTGATGCCCTGCCCCCTCTGCACGTGAGGGGTCTGT
>PVKM010025038.1:0-20133 GCA_004027735.1 Carollia perspicillata
GATATAATTTTTCAACTGCTTTGGGTATATACCAAAAATGATGATTGTTGAATCATATAGTAATTGTGTATTAGTTTTGTAAGAAAATGTCCCACTGTCTTCCAAAGAGGTTGTACCATTTTGGATTCTCACCAGCCATAAATGAGAGTTATTGCTTCTTTATAGCCCGTCAGCATTTGGAGTTGTCAGAGTTTTGGATTTTAGCCAATCCAACAGGGGAGTAGTGGTATCTCATTATTGTTTTAATTTTTACTTTCCTGATGACATAGTATGAAACATCTTTTCACTTGACATTTTACCATCTGTATATATTCTTTAGGTATCTGTTAAGGTCTTAGGCCAAACTTTAAAGTAGATTGCTTTATAATGGTGAGTTTAGGAGTCATTTGTACATTTTGTTTTTTGTTAAACTTTTTTATGTTAAAATGTTTTTATTTTTATTGCTGTTCAAGTACAGCTGTCTCCATTTTCCCCCCACCACTCCATTTGTATATTTTGGATAACAATTTTTACAGTTTTACATCAAAACATATATATATATGTATATGTATATGTATATATGTATATGTATATATGTATATGTATATGTATATATATTCGAAATATTTGCTCACAGTTTGTCGCCTTTCTTTTCACTTTTTTAGAAGTGTCTTTTACAAAGCAGACATTATAATTTTAATTAAGTTTAGCTTATCATTTTTTCTTTTACAGATTGTGGCTCTGTTGTATCTAAAAGTCATCCCCATAGCCAAGTTATTCAGGGTTTCTCCTATTTTATCATTTAGGAGGTTTATAACTTTGTATTTTACATTTAAGAAAGTGATTCATTTTTATTTGATATTTTATGCAGGATGCAACATCTATTTGTATTTATGTTTGTTTGTTTTTATTTGTCTGTTTGTTATCTTATCTAGTTAACTTTATGCAGATACTTTAGAATTTTCTCAGGAAAAAAACAAATAAAATTATACAAGTTAAAAAAAGAGAGAATGAACAAACTAGAGATATTTTTTAAAAAGACATATACCTTAACCATTTTATAAATAAACACTGGCATTAACGCTGAGAAGACATGTTCTCTCCTTTGCAAACCTCTCGCTTGATATTCCATTTTTTTAAATAAGTCTTTTGAGGTATTACTTGCATACTGAAATATTGAACAATTTTAAATACACAAATTAAAAAGCTATGCCAGTACAGGGTAATTACATGAACACTACTACAAACGTGATGTCAAAGTTGCCCATTCTCCTGAAAGTTCTCTCATATTTTTGTCACAGTCTGTTTCCTCTCTCCAGCCCTAACTCCAGCCATCACAAAGCTGGGTTCTGTCACTACTTCTATATCTTTTCTAGATTTCTGTATTTCCAAATAAAGTACTAGCCAGTGAGTGACCGTGCATCAGATAACAATCTTAGATCTTAAAAAATAAACCAATGTGTTGTTCAAATAGCATATATGAGACAAGCCAAAAGACTGAAATATATAGAATGATTTATTTAAAAGGTACATAAGAGATGTAGGCCACTAAGAACCATTAGGTAGTATAGGAATAAACGAAGTCCAGAATAAATGGTGTTAATGGCAGTGGATCAGCATAAATTCATTAGAAATTAAACTATGCTAACAGTTTATTAAAAAATACCTACTACTACCTGAGTACTTATTATGCCAGGCATTGTACTAAGGGTTAATCAACCAATTCCTACAAAAGCCTTATGAAGGAATTTTTTATTATTTTATTTTGTCAAGTTACTAAACAGTTAGAAATAAAACATAAGGTAACCCATACAGCAGTGGTAGAGTCAAGATGCGAGCTCAGGTCATCAAACACTGTTGAGAGACTGAAATTCCAAGCCACAAAGCAGTTTCAGCATTTTATGTTCAATTTTCATCAGTAGTTAAACAGGTCCAAAGTGGTTGAATGGATCACTCAGGTTAGGCCAGATGTTTATATCAAAGCTGAACTGGCACTTCAGCTTACTTATTTATGATCATACTTATTATTATTACTATAATTAATGCTAACATTACAATATTTTATTCAATATTTAAAGATGTGTATATATAAATTTTACATATATAAGCATGTGTGTACATTTTTATATGTGGTGTTATTTGAACACATTGGTATATATGTTGAATAATGAAGAAATCCTATTCATCCAGCACATAATGATCAATTGTTGATGAGGTTTACAAGTGGATCAGTGGGGTTATTTTTGAAAATTCCTACAGAATGCCAACCCTGGTAATAGGTGAAATTGATATCGATTGAGGCATTCTTCTATGAACAAAAGTTTTCTTATTATTAAAAATGAGATTAAGAAAGTATTTGTATATGATACCTAATGATAAGAAATCTATTACTTAATTGGATAATGATCATCATAACTTTAACCATATTCAAATAAGTATTATGTCTTATTATTTTAAAGTTTTTCTGAATATTTACTGAAAGTTTTAGGAATTCAGAATAGAACACGATTCTACTGAGCTGTTTAAAAAGGCAAATTACAACTACCATTTTTTAGCAATTTAAGATGTAATGCTCACTAAAATATAAAGATTATCTGAAAATAGGATATAATTTTATACATACTATATTTCAGAACTATTTCCATATTTCATTTAGTAAGAATAACTTATGTGTATTTTTTTAGCCTTTCTTGTGATGCCTGCTATTTATGAAGCTTAACTACTCAGCACATTCTATTTGGTTTATTACTCGGTGCATCTTTCAGTCTGTTTTAATAATATAGAAGTGATCAAAGGAAGAAATACTTTAGATGCTCTAGTTCTGCTTGTTAACCAAGATAAATCTAAATACACTGGCTCAGCACAATCCCAATACCACAGTCTCTCAGCACCTGGTGTTTTCATCATTTTTTACATTCTTGATGCTCAAGGTGACCTAGGGTTTCTGTGTGCCCTTGACTTTATGATGCAAGGGACAATAATTTTTTAAGTACTTTAGTTTTTATATCAAGTAACTTCTAAAACTGGGAAATAAAATTATGGACCTCACTAAAGGTATAATCATAATTAGAAAATGACCTGAATAAACTTATATAACATTTTTATTTTCATACAGTGGTATGAATACAAATTGAGCCTTAATTTTTCTAAAAGAAAAAATATCTCAAATTCTTTTCCTGTAGTCAATAAAATCAGAGCAATACAAATATCAGTTTACTGAAGTTATTTTTCTACTAATATATACATTATTCTAAATATATGATATTCATAACTGTTTATCACTAATTGATTTGTATGTGCTATGCAAATGAATTTCCTAAAATGCCTTAAGAAATAAAAAGTCTTTTCCCTGATCACATAAACAAGTAGATGGTATACTATACTGTTTTTTGGTAATGGCAGTTCCTGGAAAAAGTTGTTAGCTCACAATATGGAATTGCAGGTATATGTTGTACTTTGTGTTTAGATGGGAAGGCTTCACACAGCTAGAAGAATGGGCCTGTGGGAGACCACTGTTGTACTTTACAGCAGCTCAAAATCTTTAAGACTTGGCATGAAATGACTTCTAAGCACACTGCAATTGTAGACTCACATACTGAAATCCATGCCTTATTCAGGTGAAATCAAAGGCAATTGTATGTTTAGAAAAGCGTGAGACACTCTCTGTTAAGTATCAGCAACAAGAGAAGATGTACCTTTTCAGAAGTTTTTGTTTTGTCACAAGATGAAATTTTATACTCAGTAACTCAGTTTAAAAAAGTCAATAATTACAAAAGGAATATTCCATTTGTCTATTGATTTTGATTGCTGGAAATGGCTTGTTTAGAAAAAGATTATTCAATGTTCTAGATAGAATAGTTTTATTTTTTAAGATTGTATGTCCATGATAACCAATTCACTCTACTTTGTCTTTTGACCAAAATACATCTGTTAAAAATGTTGGCATTTTAGTGCTTGAATTCTTTGGTTTCTAAAATCAAGATTACAAAAGACCAAAATGTACTCACAGAAATCCGCTCACAGGTGGAATACCTAAACAACTTCGTTAAGGTCCCATAAGCAGTCACATGGAGTTGACTCTTTTCAGTTTGGCACACCACTCAGTTATTTTTGGCCAGCAAAGCCTGATGCATTTCTATGCTACAGTGGAACTTATTTAACATGATATAAACAGTGATAGCAAACTCTTTGCAGTAAGCAGAATGAGACAATAAAATTTGGGCATCATTTAAAATAAAAATTAAAAAGTCTTTCATTTGCTGATTTTTGAATAACAAAGGACAAAGATGAAATTCACTTGGTAAAAAGAATGAATGACTAATAAACTCAAGTATGATAATAACTATCATTATCATGAAAGACCATCCTATCCTTCCTATCTTTAAATTGTTTCCAGTCCAGAGATTGAAAAATTGCCTAGTAATATCCACAAACATACAGTGCTTATTTTGTCCCAGGCATTATTCTAAGTGCTCTCCATTTATCTCTTTTTTTTCATTCCCTGCCACTCTATGAAGAAATTATAGTAATTATTATTACTCACATTTCACTGGTGGATAACACTCAGACAGGTTGTGTGACTCACCTAGCATCATGCAGACAGTACCCAGCAGCCCTGTGATGTGAACACGGGCAGCCCATACTCCTCAGTCCTTGCACTAACCCTGTCATAACTATAAGTGCTCACAATGTAGTACAGCCTCAGGACCCTGGTGCTATGCCAGGATTACGATCATTTAGTCCAGCATGTAAACATGGCTGTAAAAAACAAGGACATTATGTCAACATTACACTGTCACTACAGAGAAGAGATAACCTTAGAGAAAAGATCTGGGGTGTAGTCAAGAATGTATACTAGACAGAGAAGTCTGAAGCTCAGTGTCAAGAAAAGTACCCCTACCTTAGCCCATACTATGATGTCCTTTTAGTAAATCCTCACAAGACTCTGGGTTTTTCCTTAATGGTATTACCTATGATTGAAACTACTTATGAAATTATTTGTATACTAGTATCCATTTCACTGTTAAGTTGTATTCCCAGGTAGAATACAATGCCTCCTGTAGTACAGTATTCAATGAGTCTATTTAAAAAAAAAAAATTGCAAGTTGAATGTTCAGGAATAAGGAGTCTAAAGAGAAACAACACACAATCACAAAAAATTCCAAAAAGCAGTTTTGAATTGTAATGATGCCACTTGTATGCTAATTTTTCTTTGTGTTTTACAGCATAACAGACTACATGGGGCTAAAAAATAAGTTTCTAAAAGCATCATTTTGGAAGAGGAAAATAACCCTAAACTATTTTTTTCTGATTCTTTCCAGTACTTTAAATTTGTTCTGAAACTCACTATTGTATCTTATATAAAAATTAATTGTGAACACCTAGACTAAATAAGAAATATATTGTTAAACCAATTGCATGAAATTCTCTAAGTATGTACATGTTGGGGAAATAATTTAATTATATATTAAGAGTTTAATTCCATATATCCATGAATAAATAAATAAAACAAAATGTCATATATACATGCAATGGAATATTATTCACTTTCAAAAGCAAAACAAAATCTGACACATGCTACAATATGGGTGAGCTTTGATATTATGTTAGGTTAAATAAACCTGACAAGAGGACAAATAGTGTACAATAATGCACCTAGAGCAGTCAAATTCATAGACAGAAAGTAGAATGGAGGCTACCTGAGTATGGAGAAGAAGGAAATGAAGAATTTTTTAGTTGATGCAAAGCTTCAGTTTTGGGCAACGAAAACGTTCTGGAGTTGAATGATGATGATGTTGCTGTTCAACACTGTGAGCACATCATGGAGCACAACAACTGTACACTCTGTGCAGTGCATGATTTTCCAACCACTATCATGCACATCTGAAACTAACACAGAATAATATAGAATGTAAGCTGGAATTGAAAAATGAGACGTGGCATTGCATCAAAAATAAATCTGAAAAGACAATTTTAAAACATTTTTATAATTTATAAAAGCATACCACTCTAACTTTGTCTAGAAGCATAAAACATTTTCAAACATACTATAAAGTATAAAAATTTATAAAATATACTTTTGTTCCTACACAAAGGCTAAATAGATAGCAATGTTCTTGCATTTTCCATCTTTTTTTTTAAATAAAATGTTATTCTATCCCTTTCCCTCCACCTCAAGTTGTTGTATATTCTCTTGTGTGTTAACTTTAACAATATAAGCATATATCCATAAGCAAAACAATTTTCAAATAATAAAACTCATGTATATTTTACCACAACAAAAATGCAGTAGGGCAGAAAGGGATTTCCCTTGAAGTCAGCATCTCATCCACAGAACTGCTGGGATTGTGTTCACAGTATTCCAGGCTCGTTGGACCTGTGCACGTGTACTGCTAAATCCACTGAGATAACATTAGAAGTTGTATCCTATTAAAACAATTATTTTGAACTTTAACTTGAAGTATTTAATCTCACGCTTATATTAAGCAAAGGTTTTATTTCTAATTATTTTATTAATTAGTTGAGATACTAACTCTATTTTGTTTACAAACATCAATATCATAAGTCAATAACATGTGTTATTAAATTACAAACTCGGCATGTAATGGCCTCAATCTTTCCCTAGGATTATGCAAAGATATTTATTTAAAATTAAATATGAAATTTTTGTAATAATTAATTTTACATAAAAATTTGGAATAAAAATATACATACACATAGTAGAAGATTGTATTGAGTATGTCAAGTTGTATCAATATTAATATTTACAACACTAATATTATTTTTATCACAGTTTCACTGATGCAATGTTATATTGCACCTTTTCCATCATTGTATAATTCTATGTGGTAAAAAGAGAGATTAAAAATCTAGACTCTGACATCAACCTTCCTGGGAAAAAATATCAACTCTTCTACATATAGTTGTAAGGACTCCACAGCTATTTCAACTTTCTGGGCTTCAGTTTCTTCATTTATAATATTGAGAAAGAACAACTATTGTCTCATAGAGGTGACTGACACATTTTAAACACCTATTGACTTGTCTGACACATGTTTAGCCCCACATCAATGACAGATATATATACTTCTCAAATGCATATTTGATATACTGATATTGCAGACCTCAATTTAAAGCATTTTAAAATAGGTGGTTATTACATAGTTCTGTTTCATGAATCCTCAGAGGTTACCTGGTAAAACTACCTTCAAACCATTTACATGGTTAAGATAATAACAATTTCAAGCCAAAACTCTTTAAATTATTCAAAACCACTACTATGGCAAAGAGATACAATTTTTATAATATGATATTCTCTGTAAATCATTCTTATAAACCAATTGATCTAAATTTGTAATGCCATTCTGCAGCCTGAAAATAAAAGGAACCCTGTGAGAATTGACTTAAAATAGTCCACATTTGATGTTTCCCTGAGATCAAGTAGAGAAGAATCATTAATCAATATTGCATTTTATGTTTACCTCATACATTTATGAATTCTAATCTTAAAAGCCAAATAAAGAAGTCACATCAATTTCAAAACTCTTTGTCTGTTTTCACACACAACACAGCATGTTATTTGGGAGTCAATACAGACATGTCAGAAAAACAAAGTTTGCAAATGTTTATTATTAAACTTTATGGTCTATCATCCACATGTTTTGATCCCCAAATCAGATGGACTTCTATTGTCTTTGCTTGTTGCTGAGTCATATTCTGCCCTTATGGGATTTAAGAATCTAATGGCCTAGCAAATTAAATATAGAGAGAAAAAAATAAAAAGAAAGTAAATTAAAAAGTAAGGGAGGTATGATTAATTTAGTCATTACAAATTTTATAAAATCCTTTTATATGTGCTTATGTCATCAAGCTAAAATATAAACACCTAAGTCAGGAATGTCATCTCACCTTGCAAACTTTGATTGGAGAGAATCTAAGAACAAACGGTTCTCTTTTGTACCTAAAGGAGTACGTGCCATGGGCACATATCTTCCAGACAGTGCTCCATGCGTGGAAATAACCAACCTCAGGCAACGATCAAAATACGGATCAAGATACATATCTATTCTACTCAGTTTACTTTATGTAATTATGTCTTTAACATTAGTTTCAGTAATTCCTTCACATCTCAGATTTTCACTTAGAAAATTTTGTCGTGTACATTATAAAAGTATCTAATTATCTAATATACTTTCTAGTCCTTATATTAAATAAACAAAGAAATTAGGTGATTTTTCTCTAAGATCTGACATGTTAGGATTAACCACAGGTATTAAATATTCCATTAAAATGTCTAAATATTCTTCCAGATATAAAATTCTTCTAATTAAACTATTTTTTAAGATTAAACTTATTGGGGTGACAGTGGTTAATAAAATTAAGATATTTGATAAGTAGAAAGTAAGAAACATGTGTAACTTAAAAGAAAGGAAAATGTCATTTATGAGAAATGAAGAAACTACTCACTAATTTTTAAATGGTCTCTAACAAAGAAAAGTGATCAGATTTTCACTCCCCAGTACAGTGGATTAAAATAATTTAAAAGATTGATCTTATCTTCCCAGAAATGGAATAGCTAGAAACCTCATAGATTTTTTAAAAATGTAGTCTTAGATCTCTGTTGTCAATTTTCAGATCTGCTAAACATTATAATAAAAAACTCTTGCAAAGGCAGTTTGCCTTTCCCTTACATTTTATACATTTTCACATACATTTCCTCATGGGGAACTTAATTTTTTATGGCTCACCAAATAAAAGATAAGAGTTGAATGAATAGCATACATGAAGGGAAATTTTAGAGTGTCTGAAGAGACAGGTACAATAAATTGTAAACCAAAATATAAACCAAAAAAGAGGTGAAGAGTTAGAATAGAGAAAATATAGATGGAAAGTGAAATCAGTGGAGGGTGAGAGGGATGACAGAGACAGTCACTGCCAGTGTCGGTTCAGAGTGTGCACACTACACAGCCCAGAAAATAAATAATACAAAGCAGTGACCTTTAAATACCTCGCAAAAAGTTCAGTGAAATTTCTTTTAGTAAACTTAGTAAAATTCTCTGATAGCACAGAAAAGGTTCGATTGCTTAAATTTGTTCTAATCTAGAATAGCATCAGAGCTGTTAACTAATCAGAATGTAGCATTTCCATAATGACACTTCATAAGACCCATTTTCTACCTTGCTGCTTCTAAAAATGAAATTACATACATTTAGCAATTTCCTAAGTGCTATAAAAATATCTGTATTCTCTCATCTTGCTCGTTGAAGTTTTATCTTTCAAACTAGCACTTCCTGCAAGAGTATGAGAGAGAAAAAAATGAGAAAGGCAAAGAACACTTAGAAATAATACTTCATTTTCCTTTAAGATGACCGGTACCAGAGGAAAGATCTTTTTAGTTTAGTTCAATTTTTTAAATAGTTTATGTTGTTGTCCTTTAAAAAATTATAGTAGAGATACTAGTTTGCTTCAATTTCATTGAATAAAAAATTTGGGGAAGTCCAACCATACAATGCAACAGGACACTTTATTACTTTTGTTCTTCTACATCGACTTTAGACCCTTACTTTAGAAACTTGGAGCCCTCAGAATTTCTAGCTGTATAATCCTGAAGGTCTCCAGTAGAATGTCTTACCCTAGTTTCATGCTATTGAAAGTGCTGCTACTCAACAAGTTAAGATGCTTGTGGAAGAATTATGTTCAAGGCACTGCTTCCTTCCTTAAGAAGGTAGAGTAGTCTCCCTCATTCATAGTTTTCTGTGGTTTTAGCTATCCTTGGTCAATCTTGGTTTACAAATATTAAAATTTTCATAATATTACAAATAGGTAGTTACAGAATAGCCATGAGGATGTAAAGTACAACCTAGGAAATGGAGTAGCCAAAGAACTTATATGCATTTCCCATAGACATGAACAATGGTGTGAGGATTGCCTGAGGGTGTGGGGGTGCCACATAGAGGAGGGCCAATGGGAAAAAACTGGGATGTTGGTAATAGCATAATCAATAAAATATAATTAAAATAAAATTATTAAATTGAAAATTCCAGAAATAAACAATTCACAGGTTTTAAATTGCACACCATTCTGTGGTGTCCTGTCTGTCCTATGCTCCCTTTGTTCAGCTTATCCACCTTACACACGTTACCTGCCTATTCATCACTTAGTAGCCGTCTCAGTTACAGCACCTGTCACATCAACTGAGGTGGTATCACAGTGCTTGTATTCAAGTAGCCCTTATTGTATTTCAGAATGGTCCCAAAGTTCAACGGTAGTGATGCTGGTAATTTGGAGAAAACAAAGAGAAACCAAAGTGCTTCCTTTAAGTGGAAAGGTATAGTATGAGAGAAAAACATAACATAATATGTAGGGTTCGGTACTATATATGGCTTTAGATCTAGTAGGGGTTTTCAAATGTATCCCACATGGGTAAGGGAGAGCTGCCATACTGTGCAAAATGAAGTTCAGCTAAACTAAGACATTTGATTTGTAAAACTGTTGATTACATGTATAATTTAGTTGCAATTTTTAAAGCTTTACAGGCATTTTATTACAAATAAATGTATCTTGATCTTATAGTATTTATCAGTTAATTTTTATCTTAAAGAAGAAAATAACGTTCCTACTCAAACACAAAATAAAATAATAAAAAGTAATGAAAATCTTCAGTACCAACAGTTCTTTATTTTAACTCTATGCTCTTGATGACTTGCTCTTTGTCTAAACAATGTACTTTATTTCTGGTCTGTTATATTGAGAAAACTATGTATTTGACAATTTCTATGTTTTTAAACATTTTAGCTTATTTGAAGGTATGTGACCATGTTTGTATACACAGCCAACATGCCATATAATATATATTTTATGTCATGCTCATGACTAAATAAGTGTGAGAAACCTCATATCAGTTGGACACACGATGAAAAAGAAAACACTGGAAAGTTATGGTGACCCTGATTCTATGTCAAACTCATTTTCAAACCTCTTCTGATTACTTTCTTTGTTCTACATTGTGTACAATGAAATAACTAAGGGCCTATTAAAATCATGTTTGTATAAAAACCTAAATCAAATATCCCATAAGCAAAAAAGTAAGTATATATATATCCATACAATATATTTGTATGCATGTATACATCTGTATACACATGTACATCAGAATTAGAATTGTTTGAATAATTGTCTTATACATTTTTAAAAATTTTACCTTACAGATAAGATGCCATTAACAATTTGATAAAAAACAGTAAAAATCTTTCTAGTGAGCAATCAGTAGTATGATTTTTAAAGAAATTTTAATACATGATAATTACATGGAAATTTGACCTACACTTACCTTTCTTCATAACCACAAGTTTGAATCTTAAAGATTATTCATCACAATCAAGAGGAAGGACATTTGAAGTTATTTCCCCTAGAAAATGGTCTGCATGCTGACTGTATCCATGCTCCCTTTTTTCCCACACATGTGGCAAATTAGCTTCTTGCTTTAAAAAGCTTATTGATTTCATACTCTGATACAATATCAGAAATTAGCAAGTAATTAAATACATATTAAACACAGACAATATTTATACTTACTAATTTTTATAAAGGGGAAGTACTAGATTTGGGAATTTATTAAACTCTAGATCACTGCTGTTCAAAAAAATATACTATCAAACCCAAACCTACTTTTGAAATATCTAATAGCTACATTAAAAAACATATAGAAAATGTGAAATTATTTCACTAATATACCTTATGTTACTGAATATATACAAGATACCACTTGTTTATATAATTAATATTTTAAAGTAATTTTGCATTATTTTTCTCTAAAATTCTTAAAATTCTATTTTATGCTTACAGCATAACTCAGTTTTAATGATGTTTCCATTAGAAAATTAACCTGACTTTAGATGTAATAAAATTTAGAGTAAAACAAGATTCACATACTCCAGTTACTCCAAATTTACTTAAACTTTTCCCATGAAAAATAAAAATCCGTATTTGAATTTTAAGCAATTACAATTAAGTAATATTAAAAGGGTGTTCCTCAGTCTCACTGAGCACATTACAACTCTTCAATAGCTGTCTGTAGGTGTCTGGCGGCTAACTTGTTACCATCTCTAACCTCTTTTATTTTACAAATATTTTCAGACAACTATTTGCTATCATAGGAAGACACTACGAGTAAAGAGTATACTGTATTTTGCAACTGACTGAGATAGGCAAGAAAATAACCTAGGACAGTGTACTGCAGAAGTGTCCAAGGTAAAGGTATCCAGTGGGCACTGTGGGAGAATATGAAATGAGGTTAGCAGAGGTGGTGTTTAGAGTCATGCCAGAGGAGCGATATCAGATAAAGGCTGCCTGGGAAGTTATAGGCCTTCATCCCCCAATGGAAGCATTAAATAACCCATTAGAAGCTGGCTAAAATAACTGTATAGGAGCTCTGGAAATCAAACAGTTAAGTCAATCAAGTGAATGTCCAATGAAGGAAAAGCCACACTTAAAACAATAGGAAATTTTGTTGTGATTGTATTAACATTTTCCCATCTTTTCTCTAGTGTGGCATGGTGCATTTAGGGGGGTTCACTGACCCAACCTCAGTGGTATTAATTAATGGGTATAGAGCTATTGCTTACAACAGCTCTGGAGATTGCTTGCACAATAATGTGAATGTACTTAATGCTATTGAACTCTCCACCTAAAATGGTTAAAAATCAAAATGTAATAATAGAAATGAATTCATAAAAAGTGAATCCCAGATTTTGTAAAAAGTGAAAAACTCTACCAATTCAACCAATAATTTAGTGTATGATAAAAATTAATTTTTAATGTATTATTATCTGTAAACACTCAGAAAATTATTTTGACATCGTATCCTTATTTCCTAGACATTAAGCAAGCCTAAATTAAACATGAGATTGTTGTTTGAATTTGTATCTTAATGTGTGTGCTGGGGAAGGGAGCTGGGAAGGTGGGGGTGGGTGGAAACTTGACTTTCCCTTTCCACATACTAACAGTTGCACAGTGAGGTTTTCAGTAAATCATTGTTGAATGTAATGCATGTTCAGAATAAATATAAGTTATGTGATTTGTATATAAAATTTATTGATATTTCTGATTTATTTTTGGATTCTCCTTTATCCCTCTCCCTCAACTTCTCACTTTCTCACTTTCTCTGTCTCCGTCACTCCCTGTCCCTCCCAACCTTTCTTCACCTTATTCACTGTCTCTTTCCTTTCTTTTTCCCTCTTTCTCTCTCACTATAACTTTTGACATTGCAGAGCAGAAAACCTCACAGTGCTTATTATTGTCCAAAGTTAACATAACCTCATGGTTACAAATCTTACATAAATAACATATAAATGTGAAAAGAAGCACAATTATGAAACAAATAATTTTACTTGTTTTCCTTTGTAAAAGTAACATCCCACTAGGACAGAGACTTGTGTTTGATCTTAAATAAAAATGGGTGATAATGAAGTTTTATTTCTAATATTATCCCCTAAATCTCATCTATTATTATTGCAGAAATATGCCAGCTTTTCCTAGGTAGTAGGTAGCTACTAATGTAGTTTCAATTGAATATCATATATTATGACTTCCAGCATGAAGTTTAATATCACATTACTTGTTCTCTCACAGTGAATTAGAAATGTGAAACGCTTCAAGAAAATTGAACCCAGATTAGCATTTCAGGCTTCAAGTAATACTTAGTTTTTCTTTTAATATAGCATGTAAAAATATTCTTCCCTTCCATTCCTCTTCATTTCTTATTTCCCTATTAAGGTTTATCTTTTTGCTTTGCTGATATGCCCTTTTGCTTCTGAACTTAAATTTATGGACAAAAATATTTTTTCACCTTCTTACTCTGTGTACATCATGCTTCAAAAGTTACTTATAACTCAAGCAGCATGAAGAAAAATGACATTTTTAGTAAGGAAGAAAAATAGATTTCAGAGTAACTCCAAGATACCAATGTGAATTAAATGAAAATTGGAAGAGCTAGATTTTTTTTTCACATGAATAGCTATTTTCTTACAGAATATATACAGGGTTGCTTGAGTGGAAAAAGCACTGATTGGCAAAATACAAAAAGGCTGTCCTATTTTACATATAAATTAAACTGCTTTTAAAAAAATGTGCATTAAAGTCATAGAAATAATTTGAACTCTTAAAAAGATATCCCTGTCCCCTCCACCCCCCAAAATATAATCTAATTACTGAGTGTGTTTTTTTCTACTTATTTGTGGGAACATTTTAAAATATATTTAAGCCTTAATTTTTATGCTAAAATAAGCAATATCTAAAGTATAAATTAAGGTTTATCTTAAAAAACAGAATAATTTTGTGTCAGTAATATAATAATTTTAAGACTTCCACTATCTAAATTATGTAAAAGTTAATATATGAATAAGAAGTGTTCAATTGGAGCTTTTTGTATTGGAGAAAATATTTTAAATATTTATTGACATAAAATAAAATGTTATGTCAATAAATATAATGTAATGTAATATAATGTAATGTAAATATAATGTAAATATAATAAAATGTTATTTTATTTTATGTTATTTTATTTATTTTATTATTTTACTATTTATTTTACTATTTATTATTTTACTATTTACTATTTATTTATTTTATGTTATTAAAAATATTACATAAAGTCAAACATCTGTAGAATTACTCAACATACAAGCTAATTGGTAACTCTCAAATAGATATTTTATTTGAATATGTATAATTAAGACCTCCAGTTTTGATAGTTATACCCCATATTTTAAGAAAATTATGAAATTTTGTCATTACTATAAAAAATGAAGCCTATCTGAGATTTAGTAGCTATGTTTTATTAATTTAACCTTGAACATATTTTTAATCAGAAGCTTATGGATGCTTACATTTATTTTAATTAAAATTTCCCCTAGTGAAATGTTTAGGAAGACCATGAGTTTTAAAGTTGGTATTTTTCAGAAAGAAAATATTTCTTTGGAATATTAATTAAATTAAGTGTTGTCTTTTATAATTATTACTGATTAATGATATCAGTTTAAGTAGGTATATAGGTGATAGATTGATAGATGTAGAGATAGGAATATATATTATGGGACCATCTTTCTATCAAAAATAGCTACGTGCTACTCATTTAATCATTAATTATTCTTTTCAAATGCTTAATGTCATAATGAGTTGGAAAAGCGTAACACTTATTCCAAAGAATGACACTGAAACTATCAATTGAATTAGGTAGAGTATAGAGCAGTAATTGGTTATGTACATTATGATTCCCAATCCAAACAATGCTACTAAAAGTCATTCATGCCAGCTCATTTTCTCTCTCACCATGTCAGGGAGGTTATGGCACACATGTGAAATATAATACTAATGAATTATTTTGTTCCAGTCTTTGATGTCTTCCCATCTCTAAGGGTATATTTCATAGAGAAAATAGTTTTAAAGTTTATAAAGTTTGATTTGTCCTATTTTTTTCATCATGTGTTATGCTTCATAAGTTGTATGTAAAAGCTAACAAAATTAAGGTCTTGCCGGTTTTCTTCTCTGTTTTTCCCCAGAAATTTTATAGTTATACACTTTCAGTCATACACTATGACTTATTTTTGAGATCAATGTTTCATAAAATATAAGGTATGTATTCTAGTTACCATGTCATTTCTATTTTATTTTATTGTTTGTCCTTTACGTTATGTTATGTTTTACATACAATGTCCAGCTGTGCCAGCAGCACCATGTGTTAAGAAATGATCACCTTTTTACATTGGATTGATTCATACCTTGTCAAAAATCAATTAATTACATTTGTGCAGATATATTTCTGCCCTCTGTGTTCTAACTACTATACCTATTTTAATACCATGTTGTTTATTACTATAACTTTATATAGCAATTTTTCAATTGGGTAGTATAATTCACATGACTTTCCTATTTTTTAAAGATTGGTTATTGCCATACCTTTGCATTTTCATATAAATTTTAGAATTAGTCTATTGATATTAGCAAAAAGCTACTCTCAATTTTTATTGGAATTGTGTTGAGTTTATAGATTAAATTAGAGATAATTGACCTACTGACAATATAGAGTCTTCCAATTTATATATGCAGCATAACACCTCACTTATTTATATATGTTTTTTATTTTCTACCAGTGTTTTGTAGCTCTTTCCATCATATTCTGAATAAATTTTCATATATTTATACCCATATATTTTATTTTTGTTATGTGGAACATGGTTTTGGAATCCTATTGTTTATGGCTAGATTATTGGACTTTTTATATAACCATGTATTCTGCACTATATTGAAGTCATTTATGAGTTCTAACAGGTGTCTGTTTGTTCTGATTTGGGAGGATTTTCTACACAATCATGGCATTTGTGAATATGTCCAGCTTTATTTTTTCCTATCTAATTTGTATAGCTCTTTTTTATTTTCTTTCCTATTGCTCGCATCATTACATCCAGTACACTGTTAAGTAGAAGAGGTGAAAGAAAAACTCTTTATCGTATTTCACTACTAACTGTTTTTCTTTATCCACTCTCCACTTTAGTGGCAAGTCAACTCTGGATAGAGAAACCAAAAACTTGTGATATAGTGTCACCACTTGGAAAACAAAGGAAACACTCCTAATTATCAACTCATTGAACTGTTAGAATAAAAATAAACAAAGTCTTACCTGTATAAGAAAAGTGTTCATTTCAAATGCAAGGGCAGAGGCATGTTGTATCAAATGTTATAAAAATAATAAGATAGTATGTCAGAAAGAAAATGACTAATTTTTAGCAATGAACCCAAAGACAAGGGATGTTTTGATCTACCTGATAAAGAATTCAAAATAGCTTTTATGAAAAATTAATGAGCTTCAAGAAAACTCAGAAAGGCAATACATTTCCTCAGGAATAAAATTAATGGACAGAAGAAGTAATTTACCAAAATGTTAAAATTCCAAAAAAATCTAAATCAAAATTCTGGAGCTGAAGAAATTAGTAAATGAGATGAAGAACACATTAGGAAACATTGAAAAGAGAGCAGACCAAATGGAAGAGTGAATAAGTGAGCCTGAGGATAGGAATTTAGAAATGACTCTGGTGGACGAGGAGAGAGAACTAAGATTTCTGAAAAGGAACCCTACAAGAACTCTCCAACTCCATCAGAAAAGCCAATATAAGATTAATGGGTATACCAGAAAGAGAAGAGAGGGAGATGGGAGGAGAAAGCTTATTTAAAGAAATATTAGCTGAGAATTTACCAAACCCTGGGAAGGAACTGAATATACAGTTTCACAAAGCCAGTAGTACACCTGAATATCTCAATGAAAAAAAAAATCTTCTCTAAGACATTACATTAAAACTGTCAAAAGTCAATGATAAATAAATAATTATAAAGATAGTTAGGGGGGAAATGACTGTAACCTAGAAAGTAACCCCTTTTGTCCTATAAGTAGATTACTCAGCAGAAATCCAACAGGTCAGGAGAGAGTTGAATGGCATATTCAAAGTACTAAAAGATAAAATTGCCAGCCAAGAATACTGTATTCAGCGAAGATATCCTTCTGATATGAAGGAGATATAAAACTTGCCGAGAAAAAACAAACCTGAAGAAATTCACCATCGCTAGTTCTTCCTTACAAGAAGTACAAAAGGAGTGTTTCAAGCTAAAATGAAAAGGTAAAGGAAACGTTGATTATAGTTGAAGACTGTCATAATTCAAAAATTATAACTCTTCTTTAGAATGACATATTTAACCCTTAATTAGATCATAAATATTAAAGGAAAAGAGCATTAAAATAACTATAGCAACTGCAGCATGGTAAAAAATCACAACATAAAAAGAAATACTCTGACATCAAGAATTTAAAAGGGAATGAGTAAAATCATGGAAACTTAATAGGTAAAGGAAGATAAACTGCCATCCACAAAAAGAAAAAAAGGGAACTATTTTTTCATGAGACGTTTTATGTAGACCTCATGGTAACCACAAAGCAAAAAAGTCTACAGCAAATATACCAAATATAAAAAAAAGAAACACTGAGTGTAATCCCTTAGAAAACTACCAACTAGTAAAGGTAGACAGAACCAGACAGAAAAATAAGAATTGGTAAGACAAAATGACTAGAGAAAAAATGGTAAGACGGCAGCAGTAAATCCTTACATATCAATCATCCTAAATGTAAATGGATATAACTCACCAATCAAAAGGGACAGAGTGGCTGAATGAATTAAAAAACAAAAGGTATGCAATATCTATTGGAGACTCATTTCAGTTCAAAAATATACATAGGCCAAAAGTAAAAGAATGTAAGATATTCTAAGCAAACAGAAACCAAAACAGTGTGAGCATAACCATACACATATCAGACAAAATAGACTTTACTCTAAAAATGGGAACAAGAGATAAAGAATGTGATTATATAATGATAAAGAAGTCAATAATTCAGGAATAAATAACGATCATAACTGTCTATGCCCTCAACACCCAAGTACCAAAGTATATTAGGCAAATGCTAACAGATTTTAAGGGAGAAATAGACAATGTTGCAATAATAATGGCGGACTTAAATACTTCATTATCAGCAACGGGTAGCTCTACTCAGCAAGAAAATCAAAAGGATACACTGTAATTAAACCACACTTTATAACAAATAAAAACAGATATATGGAATACTTCTGCCAAAAGCAGTAAAATACAGTCAAGTCCACATGGAACATTCTGCAGGAGAGATGAAGTGATGGATACAGGACAAGTCTTAGCAAATACAAGGTTTGAATTACATCAGCTATCTTTCTAACCCCAATGTTATCAAACTAGGACTCAACAAGAGAAGAGTGATAAAACCTACACATTTCTGAAAACTAAACAACACATTTACGAACAAATGGGTCAAAGAAGAAATCAAAGGGGAATAACAAATTCTCTCAAAATAAATAAAAATGGAACTATAATATATCAGGTCTTGTGGGATACAATAAAATCAGTTATGAAAATAAACTTTACAGCAATAAAAACATACAGCAAGAAATTGGAAAATCTCATATAGGCAACCTAACTGACACCTCAAGAAACTGGAAGGTTAATGAATGAAGCCCAAAGTTAGCAGAAGGAAGGAAATAATAAAGATAAGAGGAGAAATAAATAAAATAGAGAATAGAAAAAAATGAATGACAAAATCAACAATACTAATAGCTGGCCAAAAAATAAACAAATTGAAAAATCTTTGGCTAGGCTAAGAAAAAGCAAGAGGATCCAAAAAATTAAATTAAAAATGAAAAAGAAGACATTACAACTGATACTACAGGAATGCATAGAATCAAAAATGACTACTATGAACAGCAAATTACTTAACCTAGAAGCAGTAGATACATTTCTAGAAACTACAACCTACCAAGACTAAATAGATAATCTGAAGAGACCAACAAAAAGTAATTGAATCAGTAATCAAAAAACCCCGACATGGTAAACTCCAAGACCAGATAGATTCACTAGAGAATTCTACTAACTTTCAAAACAGAATGAACAACAATGCTCCTCAAACTTTCCCAAAATATTGAGGAAAACGGAACACTTCCAACCACATTCTACAAAGTCAATTTTTATTTCAATATTAAAACTAGATAAAAGACCACAGGAAAAATACAAAACAAAACAAAAACTATAGACCAAAATACCTGATGAATATAAATGTAAAAATTATCAACAAAATACTATCAAATGGAATTGAAGAATACATTAAAATGATTCTGCTACCACCAAGTAGAATTTATCTTTGGGATGCAAGAATGGTTTAACATACATGAAATCAGTAAATATAATATATCACATCAAAAGTAAAGATAAACATCAAGTGATTATATCAAGAGACACAGAAAAAGCATTTGGCAGTATGTAACATCCTTTTGTGATAAAAACTTTTCACAGATTTGGTATAGAGGAGACACACCTCGGCTAAACAAAGACCACATATGACAAACCCACACGTAACATTATATTCAATAGAGAAAAAGTGCATGTATTTTCTCTAAGATCAGGAACAAGACAAGTATATCCACTCTTACCACTGCTATGCAATACAGTACTAAAAGTTCTAGCTAAATAATCAGCCAAGACAAGGAAATAAAGTGCATCCAGATAACAAAGGAAGAAGTAAAATTGTTTGCT
>PVKM010025039.1:0-20139 GCA_004027735.1 Carollia perspicillata
ACTAGTATAGTGAAGTCATCACTGTTCACACATGGGCATTCCGGTCCACTCTCCTTGGCTGCCAGGTTACATTGATGCCATGCAAACTGTTCTTGTTACATTAACAATGGCTGGACTTTTTCCAGATAAACCTCATACATTTCATTAAGTTGATCTATTTGATGACCTCAGAAATTAACTTTGTAATTGTAGTGAGTAACAGTTAAACTACTATCAAAAACCTTTCTAGCCAGTGCCAAAAATAGATGGAGGCATTAAGAAATCCTATTCATGAAAATCAGAAAGGGGCTGGTTAAGCCCACAGAGAAAATAAGGTCTTAGATTTTCACTGTTGCCAACTAATAACCGATTTCTATGAGTCACTTATTTACTTTGTAATTGAGCAAGTCATAACATGAGTTGAACATCTACAGATTTGTTGCAAATAAAGATGAACTATCATGTGCTTTTATTAAATAAGAAATTGAATTTTCAAGATAGTTAAAAAGATCAGTACATCGTGTGGTCATAATGCCATTATTCAAACAAGTGATTATCCAGTTCGTCTCAGGAGAATGTTAGTTAGCCTATTTGAGGGAAATATTTTCACTCAATTGGCAGTTGTTCAAATTCATTGGTCAAAATGAATTGTCTTGATCTTTTATCACATAGGGAGTCACTTCCAGAAACCCAGTTGCTGTTACAAACATTTGTCATGCATGTTCACTTTATGTGACACCCAGGAAATGCTCAAATTAAAAAAAAATTCAGTATATTCCAAGTCTATCTTGGCACATTCCCACCAAAGAAGTGGATGTGTTGATTTATTTTTTTCTCGCAGTTTTATTTTTAGTTGAATTTAGTGGTTGGTTTGTCATCGTGCTAAACATGGTTTGTTCACATGGAGCTCATGATTGGGATCTTGTTTCTCCTCTCCTAAAGTTTTAAAATTATTTTCTTCCTCAACTAGCTTCTTCTGTTATAGAAGTGAACATTCAAAATTTGACATAAATTTCAAAGTTGAAATTTTTTCCAGGATTTTGATCTCTGATTGTCTGAGACTATAGAGCAGAGAAGGGAACATATTTTAAAGAGAATGGATTTCTAATGGCAACTTATGATAAACTCTGGGAAATGGTGCTTCTCTTTACCAGAGAGATACAAATTATTTCAAAATATCTTTCTTAGGTATTCCTTGACATTATTTTCCACGTTACATTATTTTTTGATTTTCTAAAAAGAAGAGGATATACTAGTGAAAAACATAACATTTGGTCCTGAAGGTACCTGAATTTATATGCTGACCTGGTATTTACTTATGGGTGTGACCCAGAGTAAGTCATTAATCTGCTGTGTCTCAGTTGTCTCATGTAGGAAATAAATGTCATATTTGAAGAGTAGAGGAAATAGCTAATTACGGCAGGATTACAAGTGGAATGAATTAACCTATAGGGAGATATTTACTTTGTAGTCGAAAACTATGGGGTATGACAAAGTCAAAATGACTTTGAACCCATCAAGTCTCATAGGTTAACCATTGCATTACACTTTTTTCATGTATATGCATTCAGATATATTCAGTTAGAATTATTAACTGAATTATATAATTCAGTTAGAATTATTGCAAGCACTTGGTCTTAACCAAGGCAATATTTAGCAGCTATGAAGCCTTATGTTTAGATTTTAGAAAATCAGCACAGAAAGGGAGGGAACCGACTTGTCAACGGTGCACATAAGTAAAGCTCTAACCCTTTAAATGACTGCTTTATTCCTGTAATTCATTCACCGTTTATTGAGTGCCTTCTGTGTGCTCAGTACTGCAAATGGAGCAGTAAACAAAGCACACAGGAATTCCTGCCTTCATAGAGCTTCTGTTCTAATTAATCATAAACTCAATCCAAAACAAACCCAGTGAAGCTGCCATGAGAGACAAAGAAAGGGAATGCACGTTTATTTTGCAGTTTCCAACTCTTGCACATTAAATCAGGGCTCTAATGGATTCTGCTTATTGAACATGTTTTCTTATGATTATTTTTAGTGATGCAAATTAAAGGGGACATTGGAGTGTCTTGGGAAGATAAGACCGTGAATTTTTTAAACCAAGTGCACTCTTGAGTGGCGCGCTGGGAGAAATGGGCCGAAGAGCTAGATAGGTTATGTTCAGAAGAGAAAAGGGTTGGAAGAAATGATGGTTGACCTCATGCACTGAAGGGGCTGATTCAACGGAAAGGCACCAGACTGACTTTACATTGCTCCAAATACAGGGCTAGAACCAAAGAGGGGCAGTTTTCTAGTGGATTTCAGCTCAAGACAGAATTTTCTGTTTAGAAGAGTTATGCTGCAGACAAGAGGTTGTCAGGGGACAAGCTTCCTTTTTGCTGAAAATAACTCAGCAGAAGCTGGAAAAACAGGATCAGGGGTCCTCTCTGATTAGCGACTGGCAAGACGTGCCTTGGATTATCCAACCCTATGCCACAATTTTTACTCTAGAGTTAACCACTGCAATAATTTACAATCCCCCAGAACTCAGAGCCAACATATTTTTAGTGACAATATTCCTATAAGTTTCTGACCTTTAAAGATTTTTACAAATTTGCAACCCTAAACGTATCTCGCTATCAGGTGAATTTATATGAAAGGAGAATGAGGCCTTCCTTATTTATCACCCATATTCAAGAAATTATGTTTGATGTATGGATTTCACTTTTGTTTCTTGTCATGGTGACTCCCTTAGAGATTTGCCTTTCTAAATCCATTTTCTTGTCAGGATTGAAGATGACAGTTTATTCCAATGCCCGAATATTCATTTCTGTGGAATATCTATACATTTCATTGGCCAACCTACTGTGAATTTTCTGGATTTCGATTAGTTTGTCCTAAACCCCTGGCAAGCTAAATTTCTCTAACAGTTTTCAATTCATTGCATTAAATGCCTGTTCAGCCTTGGAAGATATATTGATTTTTTTTCCTCAGCAAAGTGACAAATACCATTTTCATGACTATAATAGAGATTGATTATATTTTATGGAATAGACGGAGAAAGCCGATTTTAGTGAGACAACCTTGGGGCTTACACAAATGAAAAAATCATTTGAATTAATAACGAAATTAATGAATTCATCTGTTGCTGATGAAGTAGAAGTATTTTGAGAAAAAAAAAGTTCTGTTCTGCCGCTCCACGAACACTGTGAGGAGTCCAGACCAATTTCAGTATTTTGGGGGTGCTGGTGTTGTGATGCCTTTTGAAAAGTTAACAGTAATTGTTTTCACACCTAAAACCTGTGGCATTAACCTCGGCACACCTGGGAATGTTGCATGATAGTATTTATATTGAATGACATTTTTCAATTAAGTCAGGACAAAAGTATATCATGATGAATGTCAACTAAATGTGAAATATCAGGTAGTCCACGGGGAGCAGTCGATGTTTCTAATATGACTTATGTAGCCTCAGTGTAAAATTGAACTGGCTTCCTTTTCATTCTAAGCTTTTTACAGTTAAGGTAGGCCTTAACTAGAGCAAATGTTAATATGTTTTTGTCATTCTGTCCTGCTGTGCAGTGGCTTTACCATATACTCTGTAAGACATTTGAAAAACGAATGGAAAAAGCACACACATTTGTCATAAGCTTAATGTATGTAAAGGGTATATGCCAGTTTTTTTTTGAGAGCAAAAAAGAAATAAAAAACAAAGAGTAAGTATTTTAAGGCATTGAAATAGCTGTGGTGGACCCTGAAAATGTTGCTAGGGAATGTTATAGTGTTACTTTCCCTGGGGGAAAAAAAACCTTTAAAACAAAGAAACCCACTCATGTCTGTTTAGGACCTCTTTTCATTTGCTCATCTTCTATCCCCATCACCTAAAATTGCACCAAATGTAGTACCTAGTGCCTGGGAGGAATTCTGTAGTATTTGTGAAATGAATTAACAGGTTTACCTGGTAACAGAAAGAAATAAAAGTTATCATAGCAAGCAATGTGGTTAAAATACTGATAGGTAGCATTGAATTTTACCACTTTCCCCTCTAATTTTTGCAGTTCTTACGTGGCTACAGAGTGTCAGTCTCGGGGTGGGGATGGGGGAGAAAGAACAAGCTCACACTGATGAAGCTGAAGATGCTCGTCCATGTTCTGAAATGTGTGCTTGCACATTTGTTACAGTCATGGAGGAAAAATGACCTTACACAAGGATTTGAGAAATACCGGAGAAATTATTATGGATCTTTTGATGGCCCACTTTTCTTCTTATTATTATTCTATGATGGCCCTACATATAGAAACACTATTGTTTTAAAAATATTTTTAATTGTTTTACAGATACATGCTTTGTTTCTAAGGATAACCATAGTAATGTTTTTTTTTTTTTTTATCTGAAGGGTTAGGATTGGGTGAGACCTTCTGAGAATAGGAATTTAAGGTAGAGTTATCAGAAGTAGAAGAGTGGGCTTTAAAAAGGTTTTCTTCTTTAAAGTAATAGTAATGTCTCACCAAAGTAAGTTGAACTTCAAAGGCATTCTTAAAAACATAATTACAATACTGACATATGAGGAATTCCTATGAAATTTTGATTACAGTTTTTGAGAAATAAAAATACTGATGCTTGCTTGGAACAAAGATAATTATTTTCAGCACACACCTAGATTAAAATAAGAAATTCCGATTTGGACGTCTTGTCCAGTGTTTCTTCGGGCCTCCCACTCCTCCCTTCCCCAAGTGCTTCTAACATACTCTTTAGTTCACTTCCCCCTAAATACTTCAGTGGTTCCTTGGGGCCACTAAGAGATTAAAACAGTGTCATAATCTGTGAGTTTGTTCAGAAATCCAGTTTCTCCGTTCTCACCCTGACAATTCTGGAGTGGGCCTGGGTCCTCTGAGTTTTCAGTAGGAATGCCAGGTGCTTCTTCAGACTACATCTTGAGAAACTAGGGGGAACAGTTCACACACTTGTAAAGACTCCTCATAATTATCTTTCTTACCTTTCTAACATCACACAAGCTTCTCTGTCCGCTAGCCTAAAGAGATGATGTGCTCTCTCTCATTTCGGACTCTCGGTTCTTCTGTCTCTGAAATAGGTTCTTCTACTCCTTCTCTCCTGGAAACCCAGTTTTCACCTCTATCAATCGATACCTTATCCCTTATGTCTTAAGTCAAACCATGCCTCTGTAATGAAGACTTCCTACAGTAGTCCACTCCTATAGCATTTATGTACTTCATACATTTGAGGCTTAGGGTTTACTGTTCTTCCTTGTGGTTCATGTGGAATTCTTCTCTATGTCCCACATAGTGTCTTACACACGATCAATGCTGTAAAGACGTGTGTTGGTTGAGGATTGAGGGTGGAATTAGACCACTAGGCAGCAGGTCAAAGACTACACTTTGACCCCATGAAGCTGCTTCATAACACGTTGCAATTTATTCTGCTCTTCAGAAACTCCATAATTGCCTGTTTGGGCAGATAAAACCAAAGCTAATGCTTACCATATATCTGGGTCTATTAATCACATTTTTAAACCTCTTTACGTGCAATGCTTGAGAAAGTCTATACAAAAGGTAGTTTTAAAATTGTATTTGAAATCTAATGTCATAACTCCATACATTTTCCCCCAGCCGGTCTGTGTTGCTAAAGGCTAATCTTGCCTAGCTTTCTTAAAAGAAAATTATTTTTATGTTTAGAATAATTTCTTATCTGTGGCTACAACATAACATTGTGGTGAGATCATTAGAATAAATGTAACATTTGTCACAGGCACAGAACCTTAAGTGCATTTGATGCCTGTGCTGTGTTCTTGCTATATAGAACCAAATTATATAATTTAGCATAGCAATGAGTATAACCTGGCATGGTGCTCATAATAATTGGGATATACTTCATGCCACTAGAAATGATAATTTCCCGAGAATGGAAAATGGAACGCACATGTATTTACCAGAATTATTCAAGCTTATCTCAAGAAAAACGCTGTTCACTGGAACATACTTTGATCACACGGTAGTCATCTCCCTAATACTATTTCACAACACAGGAAAATTAGCACTACCTATTTTTTTTCTCAATTTTGAAAAACAAGCACTTGTAAGTCACCTTGGAAAGATAGAGGTGATTTATTTGTTTGTCCTTTTTCTGGGCTGAAAACATCATGGCAAATAAAAAGGCATCCACGGGGCATATATTCCTTTCTCTTAAAACTAGCAGTGTAGGGCTCTGGCCGGCTGGTCTCCAGTAGGTTGGGCTGTGGAGGAGCAGGTGTGCTCTTCCAAAGTGTCTTTACAAGTGTCTCCGTGGGGCTTTCCTCCCACGCCTCCGCGGGAGACAGCTCATCTGTTTAATCCTTATGTTTCAGTCAACCTTTCTTATTATGCAGACAGAGTTCTGAGGCTCAGCTGGATCTTGACTCTCCGAATGAATTGATGGGGCTCTTTGATCTTAACTGTGTTCTGCATCTGTTTCATCCTTCCTCTTAATGCATAGTCTTCCAAACTCCCATTCTGGCCGGAACTCTTAAAATAAATGGACACTCATACATACAAATAAAAATGGCTACTTAAAACTCAGCTACAAATGACACTTTTCATTGTGGACTTCTCCTTCTCTCTTTTTTGTGATAGTAAACTTTCTTGAAAAAAAAATCCCCCCCAAAATTTAATTATGTTACTTTGTAAAGGTCCACCAGATTTGAAAGTATTTAACTATATGTGTGTGAATGAGTATGTGCTTTGTAGGATCAGATTTGCATGGGAAATAAGAATGACTGACCTTTGCAGATCAGTAAATTATATGGTAGTTCACTAACTTATTAATAGACCACATCAGAGCAAAGGGTGTACAATCTACTGAGAAAAATTTACTGTAGAACTATTGAGGTCCTGCCGGATATTAGTCTTCTCGATGGGAGTGATGGTGACTGAATTGCAGAGAAAATCAGTTCAAATCAGAACTAATCCATATGGAGAATTCATTCTAGGTCATCAAATGCTAAAATAACATCATTTATTTTCGACAGATCTTTAAAATTAAATGCGTAGGTTCTTGTGTGAGGTGGGATGTTCAAGGAACAGCATGTATTGTTTGCTTACCCACATTTAAGCATATAAAGTTATGCTTAGTTCAACCGGAAAACACCAAGTTTTTATCTGAGTAACCTTTGATAGTCTAATCTGGTATTTTGGAAACTTGTATTAATTCTTTTTTATTTTTAATTCCCCATGAATCTTTGTTTATCTTGAAGTGTGCCATGATCTTGTGATGATAATGTAATGTCAAAGCTGTCAGAATAATTTCAGCTGAGCAAAAACCTGGTATTTCATAAGAGCCAGAAGACCTTGAGAGAGTTATGAAAAGGTCTTTATTCAAGAGGAAGAATATTGTGATATGACCTTCTAGTCTATTAAACATGTCTTTATCTCAACATACGTGCACTAAAAATACTAATAATAATTATTGTAAAATCTCAGAATAAACATTTTCCTTAGAAACATTTATAGATAAAATATATAAGGAATTTCATCCCTAAACATAACTCTAAAATATTCCCATTTTAAAAATATTTAGCTAACTTTCTTTCACTCAAAAGTATCTCTCAAGCCTACACATGGTACCCTCCTCTGAACTGGGGAGATTTTCTTCGCTATTTTTGTACTTTCCATATGGAATCTGAGAATAACTGTGCAGGAAGGTTACCCGATCCTTCCTTAGGCAGAACTACTCTGAGACCCGCCAAAGACAGTGTTACTCTCCCCGGACCAATCTGTCCTATCTTGCTACCAACTGTTTTTTTTTTTTTTTTTTTTTGCGGGGGGGAGAGGGGGCTGCATTGTCCCTTCTATAAAATTGAAACAAAAACACCTACACTCTTAGTCAATAATGATTCTGTGCTGCTTGAACATCTGAAAAATACAGTTTTTTGCCTTGCCTTCATGGAATGGATCAACACAAACCCAAATCTCATTTTTTTCATGTTTCTGTGTGTGTGTGTGTGTGTGTGTGTGTGTGTATGAGAGGGAGAGCGAGAGAGAGAGATTGATTTACAAGTCTTTAAAGCCTAGTTTGTGTTAGAATAATGTCTGTCTGGTTCACTGATGTAACAATCCCCAGGTCAATGCAGTTTACCATATTATAATTTATTTAAAAGATACTAAATTACTACCTGCACATTTTCTTGTGTTCATCAATTCTGACCCATATTCATTCTTAACTTACTTGCTTATTTCCTCCTAATGGTAATTAGATAATTCACTTGAATGCCGTTATTCTATCTCAGTGTGAAAGGTGAAAGGTGAAAGGTTCTTACATGATGTTCAAGAGAAGGAGAGGAAGAAAACATTTATATTGTGTATCTTGGTGGAAACATCATTCCTAACTTTAACTCTTTATGGGCTCTCTCATCACGCCTTCTAGTCCATGACTGCCGAATGTGGCCTCGATTCTTGAGCATCTCCTGCACCTCTAAACTTCCGTACAACCAGCCTCAGCTCCCAAGGCTGTCTTGATTTTAAATGACCTATTAGTAGATCAGGAAATCAACAGTTGATCACAATCTTCTGAAAGGGCGTGGCGGTGTATGACCTTGGACCTTTGCTACCAGCAGCAGCAGCCTGACTCCAGAGCCTGTCAGGCATGGGAAAAGTCAGGTTCCACCCCAGACCCCCTCAGTCAAAATCCACATCTTAACATGATCCCCAAATGATTTACACAATCATGAATGCTTGAGAAGTGCTGATATGTAGGATAAGTATTACCAGTTGCTATATGGACTTGCTCTGGAAAAGAAAAATTAGAATGTTAAAAAAGAGATTTTTCATACCCCAGAACTGCGACTGACCATCTAATGGAGTTTAAAATTAACGATTATGACAATGACAATGCGGCTGATGAGAGCATCCATTACCAAGTGCTCCCAAGTGTTGACCATTGTGTCTAGTGGATTAACAAAGCCATTTAATCATCATCTTTCCCCTTTGAGTTCAATGCTTGTTTTGCAGGTGAGACAATAGAAGCCACAGGTTGCCTAAGGTCACCCCATTAAAGCCAAGCACTCTGATGCATAATATCTGTGATTGGTAGTTGCACCTTTTAAAAGATGAAAAGACTATTTGTTTCAAACATGGAGACAACATGTCACTTGGACAATTCCTACGAAGGTATTGATCGACATTTGTTTAGATAATGTTTATGATTAACAATGAATTCTCAAATTTGCATATTTAAAAATACAGGAAGAAGTTTAAGTTTTAAGCCCACATCAGACTTTAAGGTGATCAGTTCACAATTTATTATACACAAAGCGTACGTGCTATATGGTATCTCGTGCCCCATTAGAAGCCATTGGCTTTGCACGTTCCGCTGGCATTTGGAGACTTAGCTTGAGAGCAGGCTGACTGAGGACCAACATTCACACATCGGGAACATGAAGAGAGGACTCCTTACTTGAAATGACTCTAGAATTTTACAGCAGGTAGGAATGCAGTTTGTCTCTCAAGCCGAGTTGTCCTTTCTAAGGAAAACGTCCTCTGAGAAAGGAGAGGTGGCAGGAACATCAATAGTTTAGCATTGATTGGGTGAGGAAAATTAACTCATGCAACGAATGCGGTTGAAAATAACACTGAAATGAGAGTTGGAAGCAGGAGGTGGTGTGGCCACATTACGGTTCAGAACCACGGCACACATCCTGAGTGTCAGCTGGGCGGGCATGGGCTCGTGAGGCATGTCTACTGGCGTGGGAAAGCAGAAGGTGTGCGGGCTCGTTTATAAAGAAACTGAAATATACTGGTTCCACATTTAAGTGGGGATGATGAAAGCTTTAAGTGAAACTTGTCAATGTTTTTAAAGGATACGTATATATAACAAATTCATACCATAGCAAAGAATATAGTGTAAAGAGTAGTTTTCTCTTCCCTTCTACCCCCAAGCCCATTTCCCTGCTGAAGCAACCACTGTTAGCAGTTTTGTGGGTATTTTTCAGAGATATTCTCTAAGCATAAAAACATTATGTACAAAATCCTTATTAAGCAGAATGACAATATATAATACACGTGGCTCTGCACCATTCTTCTTTCCCATAAAATGTATCGTAGAAATAATTTCATACCAGTACTTCTGCATTCATGTATGGCTCTGTGGCCTTCCACAGTATGGACATACCTTGTTTAACCTTCGGTGACTTTTTGCATCATTCTCAGTCTTTTGTTATTGCAAAGAGTACTGCAATGAAGATCTTCATTCACCTATTGTCAAGCACATGACTGTATGTATTCTCTGGTCTTTGCAAAGTCCTGATTTAATTGTTCTCTACGATAGTTGAGCAACAAGGAAGAAATAACCAATTAGCATAGGAAGGAGAGGAGTACTAAGAGATGCAAATGTTGCTTACTATGCAGTAAATACTTGATAGTAGTCATTTAATTCTTATTACTCTGTGAGGAAGTTATTACTGTTGTTGTTGTTAATTATTTAACTGAGAAAGCCAGGATCCGAAACTGACCCAAAAAGCTGAATTCTGGATCCCTGGCTCCTGTTGCTGGCCTGGACGGTTTCCCAGCCCTTCCATTGCTACTTCAGCAATGACAGACCATTTTCTGGATACCTATGATGTGCTAAGCAATTGACATGTATTATTTAATGTTTCCACTAGCATTACAAGGTGGGGTTGTGTTTTTAAACAGAGTCTTAATGAGGTTTAATCACTTGCCCAAAGCGCCAGAGCTTGTAAGTGAGGAGCCAGGAACGGCATGGGAGCAGGATGCCTGGCTCCTGAGACTGCAGCCTAACAGAGATGGGAATTTAGACATTTTTGAGTTTCCATCCCGCGGGCTGGAAGGCAGAAATGGAATGAATCTACATATGAGACTTAATTAAACATATTCAAGTGACCACAGGGATTAAGAAGGGCTGTCGCAAGGGCCCACGGAAGAGGGTTGGTGGCACACCTGTGAAAGCCTCTGTAGCAGAGTGGGACTTGGTGGTCCGTATGGAGCCACGTGGTCCCCGCGGACCATGCTTTCAAGTCTAGAGTGCTTTGTTCTCACTGACTGCTTCCATCTTTACAACACTCCACACCTACACGTTACATTCACACAATACACATTTGCAAGACGTGGCACAGGTGTGCCCTTGAGAACGGTGGTTCTGCTCTGAGTGGGAATTCGTGCCCACATTTCACAGATGGCTTTCTTTATTCTGAAGTTTGTTTTGGAGATTAACAATTATAATGGTGTTAAGTCGAGCTTTGTAAAAGAAGAAAATCCTTTCTAATCCCACACAACATATTTCCTATTGTGGCATTTTTCCTTCCAGTCTTTGTCTAAATGTACTCAGTAATCAATATATGTACAATCCTGTATTCTGCTTTTTTCATTCAGTGTAGTCATCAGAAGTTGGTTTTCTCAGTCATCCTTGTTATCACATAATGACTGCATACGAGTAATTGCTATAATGTCTTTAATAACTTCTCTCACCGGGGACATTAGGCTGTTTCCATTCTCTCTGATGGGTGCTACCGCAACGAAAAATGTTGTGTACGTGATATATTTTATTCTCTCTGCGTTTCCTAAGAGAAAGTCCCCTGTTCAGTCAAAGACTAAAGGCCTTTTTGACTCATTTGTAACTTTCTGAGTTTGAATTATTTTCATGGGAGCAACTAGTGAGCCTTATTGAAACATCTGTTTTGTCACCTTAAAGGAAATGTTTATTTTTAACCCTTCTATGTATGAACTGCTTTGTCAGTATTTTAAGTGGTATACTTTGAATGAATATATGGTAAGGGACAGATAGTAATCAACATAGGCTTAATGGGTGATTTTTTTGTATTATTTAATTTTAGAAGTAGGTGAATCCACTTTTGGAAAGTAACATTTGCTTTGAGGAGGATGGTATGTATGACAAAAGTATTCATTCTTCATCAAACAAGGATTTCTTGACAAACTACTATGTGCTGGGCCCCCTGATAGTCACCCAGCTTGTGATGGTGAATGTGAGGGGCACAGCCCATTTCCCAACGCGGCATCACTGACAACCCACAGCTAAGACGATTTTGTCCTTGACTTTGTGCCACAACACAGCCTTGTCCTCTAACATTTCTGACTTCTTGTTTCTTTTGCTTTTATGACATCTGACTCATTTCTTAATATCATTGTAAGACATAAAGGATAAATAATTTATTTTCAGAATGACACGTACATGTATATGATTTCTAAGAATTCCTAAAACCGTGTTTTCTCCTTCCATCTCTGTGCCGCTGGGATTTAAGAAAACATTTTATCATCCTAGGATGAAAGTATTTTGCTCTGTAGTTTGGGAATATTGCATCTAAACACATTTATCTTTTTAGTACTTAAGGCTAAAGAAACCAAGTACAGGGAGTTGGGACCCTCCATTACAGAAACGTCCTAAAGTGAAAGTAAAATGTAAATTTAGGGTATATACCATGGTTTATTAATACACTGTATTGCAGTTTCCATACATTGCAATAACCGGTTTGTTCCTTTTAGGGAACCAGATATACAGAATTCCTGTGGAAAATGCACTTCAGAATTGCATTTTAACTTTCCACCAAACTCTTCCATCCCAAAAAGGTTTACTAATTTGTTGACGAATATAACTTCATTATCATGTTGTATATTACTGTTTCTTCATTGTGTGTGCAGCACACAATTGTTGCTTCACTGGTGCTTAAAATTTCAATGGGGAAAATACCATTTAGTAAATATTACATTGCTTGAATGGCTGACTAAGCAGATAAAGCTTTTTACTGATCTATTGATGTTTTACTACCAGAAATAGTGTTATATTGTTTTGTAGGAATGTTATTCATGTTGCCTAATATGCACTTAAATTTCAGAAAATTGGTTGTGTGTATATCTATCGATTGATTAATAGATTTATACTTCTATAGGATTTTAGTGGACTGATGGTTTTCAAGGGAAAATGTGTATTAGGACAAGTAGAGATCGATGTCTGTCTTTCAACTGTTTATACACAGTTAGCTGAGATGCCCAAATTAGTTTCTCATATCATTCTGCGTAAATGTGATTTGAACTTTTATGGGAGGACATGTTCCAGAAATTGAAACTTTTAGGGTACCGTTCTCGATGAAAAAGGGATGTGGGGAGACGATCATATCAGAATAACACTTCCATGGGTTGACGTAAGGCTGCTTAGCCACGGCTGGCTCCTTTGGGTAATAATCTGCCCATCGATATTACTGGGCAGCACAAAGGTAGTTAAGGAAGTACAAAGGCATCTGAAAAATGAACTCTGGTCGATTTTTAAAAATTGTCCTTATGTTTCTACTATCCCATATCCTTAACATTGGGATTGAAGTCCTCCGTATTGCAACTTTGCACATTCCCTGCTGTTTGAACTCAAACCCGAGGGACTACATGTCTGAGAGCTGAATGTATTTTTGGTCCCAAATCAATCTTGTCACTGCTTGGAAAGCAACGCAAGATAATAAGTAGTATTCACCTGATTGCTTTCCTGCTCTGAGACAGCTGGTGACGCATGTCTTCCTGATAACCAGGAGTTTCAGATCTAAGGCAAGGATAAAGGGAAGCTAGGAGCTCACAGAATCTCAATTTGACAGTCACCGGCTGAGGAGAGGGTCAGAAGGGACAGGCTCTGTGACACGTATGAGAAAGGAACAAAATTTATCTGCTCTGGTTGCAATGATTAGATGTCCCTTTGTCTGCCTTTCTTACAGCGGTTGACTGATTGTACCTGCCAGATGGCTAATATCATAATTAACAAAGTTGCTACTACATTTGCAAAGTTTAATCGAAAAATTTGCCCGTGATATGACGGCATTGTCACAAAGATCACAAGGGACACGGAGCTGACCCGTGCTCAAGGTGGAGTGGCAAAGCTGTGTAGGCAAGACGAGGAGAAACTGCGAACCTGTCCAGCCAAAGGTATGTTTCTTTCATAATTGTACATCTTGAGATTCCTTAGTAAGATTTTTGTTTGATGGTTGGTGAGTTCTTTTTGGTTTCGTGGCCAAAGTGATTCATGAAAAGATCCATATGCTTATTGAGCATGTAGAGTATATTCTCTAAGAGCTTTGGGATTTTTCTAAATCTGGAAATTCAGAAATATAATGAAATAGCTTTCAATACTGAGAGTTTTGCCTGTTGTGTCTAGCTAATCTCTATCAGGTTTCGGAATAACTGTTTGGCAGCTACTATCCATTGAACATTTCTATTGTGCAGCATTGGATTTATTTTGCTCAAATCGTAAATGCCATCTCTCGACCTCATTCTATTGTGTCGACCTACTTGCAGGAGTGGAAAAAGAGGCAAGCATAGTTATAGAAGACATAGAGGTTCTATCTGAGTTTCAGGAAATGCTCCAAGTGGGGGACATGAGAGCTGAAATCTTGATTTTAATTGAACAAAGTAATTGGACTTTTGACAACATTTAGAAAGATCTGTGTTTTTGAATTTATGTGCTATTCCGTAATGTCAGCCTGGCCATTGACTGTTAATACGTGTATTTTCTTTTCACTGTGATTTGCTTTGCTTGATTGGCTATCCACGTTCTGGGGAGTTTCCCAGATTATAGCTATCACATATTGCTAATGAATGAATGTGAATATCAGTGAGAAGGGACAGGTGCCTCCATGTACATGCCTGTGTGCTTCCTCTGAGTACAGAGACGTGAGGGCATCTCAGCAAATACGAAGGAGGCAAAGTCTGGCTTCTTAATGCTGTGTCACACCACTGCTATAATACCAAGGCAATCAATTTACTAGATAACTGAAGGCATACGTTAAGGTTCTTTTATTTTCCCTGTGTGATCGTCTGGGTCACTATATCATGGCAAAAAAAAATCCTAACAATTCGTTTTTGTCCATTGCTATTTATCTTTTGTGTTAATAGCTGTGTTTAAACACCATGAAATAATTTTGGAAACAATTTATAGCAAGTATGTGTTTTAACAAGTCCATTTCAACTTTCTCATGGTTTTTTCCTAACCACGGGAGATTAGAAAGTTTGAGTATACTCATTTTAAAATTTGACAGTCAAATTTCATGTTCTCAAATTTTAAAAATGAATTATTCTATGGGATTATGAATTTTAAAGCCTTTAAGAGTCCAGATGATTTTTAAAAAACTGCTTAGTGAAATTTTGCTTAAAATTTGATTTACATTTTAGTGTTTTCTAAAATTGAATGATATTAATAACAAAGGCTGAAAGTGGAAGTTTAAATCATTATTTTATTATATTCCAGACATTATTTTCAGAAGAGTCTGTTATTCTCATGACAGAAACTCTCTTTATTTTTCTTTGACTTTGCATCTCTCCCCTCCTAGTATCCAGCAATAATAGGCACACAATATATATTTATTGAGTGAATGGATTAATGAATTTAAGTCTTTCAATTGCTATTCAACTATGGTTAACATTTGCTTCTGCCAAATCAATAATAACTTTTGCACATGGTAAACATTATGGACAGAAACAAGTAGATGAATGGTCTAATCACAGACAATAGGGGGGATTAAGTTCCTAAAATAATATAATGTTGTTTTAACCTGAACCTCCATAATGTTTTGTGTAATTGAGATCTGCTATTGTATAAACGCAGTTGGAGCGAGGGAGGTCTCTGAGGATTAGACAGGGCTAGGAAAGTGGTTCACAGCTAATACAACCGCTCTTTTAAACAGGATTATCTCCTGAGATGTGTAGAAATGAACTCTTGTCAGAGTTTCAAAGGAATTAATATTTTTTGGTAAAATGTGCTAATGTAAAGAGTTAGAAGATTAGTGATGCGTAATGAAAGCAATGCATTCTTTTGCATGGAAATCGGAATGTAATAAATGTCCTGCAGGTGATTGGGGCTGTAGCAATTTTATTGAAGATTAAAGTTTGATTGACCTTTGTTAGGGTGATTAACCCTTCTGAAATTAAAAGCTAGAGCTGAATTATTCTGGCCAATTTAAATGCAAACATTGAACAGGTCGTATGTCATTCAAATAATAATAAGTTAACCCCCTCCTCCTATTTTAATTTTCATTTTTGCACATCTGAATGGATGCTGTTTGGAAGGAGCATAGCTCTGGCGGGAGCATCTCAGTGGCAGAGAACATACAATAATGTATAGATAATTGGGAGCACGTGGGAAGAGTCCCGCCACCACTCCCCTCATTCAAAACATCAAAACCACCATCCCAACAAAAGCAGAGAGCCTGAAGGCAATCTGCGCTCACTGAAAATGCATGATCTCATTAGAATATCCTGAAAAGGTTAGGCAGAAATAGCATTCTAATCCAATGCCAACCACCTAAACTGCGTATTATGCCCACGTTTAATCTATAGGCTGTCTCCTGAAAATGGGGGCTGTTGGTATGGCTACTTATGAAACTATTCATAAAAATTGATGGTTTCTGATGTCTAGAATTTCATTTCCCATGATTTCTGTTAGTCTATGTATATATTCAATATTTCCATTAAGTTAAAAAATGTCACAGGAGAAACAAACTCTAGTTATTTACAGAGCCATTTAAATGGTTTTGGTTTTATTTTTCTTCATTAAATTTTCCTGAAGCCTTTGAAATGTTGTATATTCACATCAAAAACCGGTTTCCATTTTTCGTATCACATTAAATTTTTTTATTACTTAGTCAGTGAATATTTTTAGATTTTGGGTCTTACCACGGAGTGAAAGCATCTTCCTTTTATGTGTCTGTGGACTATTAAAATGATAATAAAGGCTCTCTTCATTCCACATGTAATTTATTTCTCCCTCTTTTCATCAAAGAATTCACTCCGAATATGTCAAGGTAGAAGAGTCCAAGGTATTATAGTCTAAAAATTAAGAAGCCTGAGGTGCTACAGTTTATTTTTGCACAGGCTTTTCATGTACTTTTTAAACATCCTTTTGAAAGATAAATTTCTACTCCAGGTCTGTCAAGAAAGTCAAAGACAAAAAACTTGTGATAGAATGGCTGAGATTATTCAGCTAGCAAAGTGACTCTGGCATCCTCCAGAGAGCTGGACAATACCTTCCAGCATAGATTAATGATATGTTTAACTAAGACCTATTTGCTATACAGATAGTTTCCTAATTCTGAGTCATGGCTAGAACTTAACTGCAAATTGTAAACAGACATGTGGTCTGTAATTTGCCTGATAAAGTATAGATTATTGGATTTAGCTTTGGTACACTGAATTGTCAAACTTTTTAAAAAATCCAGCTGTTCCAAATAATTGTTTTCTTATTAAAAGTAATTTTCATGAAATAGTAAACACTACTACTAAATTAAATCCCTAAAGTAAGTGCTATTAATTCTTAAGCTATAAGTCAACAATCTTCTCTGATTTGATTATTCTTGTCTTACCTCTTTCCAGAACTAAATGAAAATAATTTTTAGCATTAAAACTTACTGTAAACACAACATTTTCTAAGCACAAAAAGCTAATGTAGTGAGCTACTGGCAACAAACATCCTTTTTCTAAGTTACCACTAATTATCAGCAATCTTTTCCATAAAAGAAAATCATGGCTGGAGAAGGGGAAATTCATGTTGTCATAGTATAGAAAGGATTGCTGAAAGAGCAAAGACAGATGAGATTATATTTTGTTAAATCCCAAATCCAATCATTTGCTTGGCTTTAGGGTGCTTAGAAGACATTTTATTTCTTTGCTGTCTTTATTTCTGGCACTCTGTCCCCTCTAATCCATCCATTCCAGACCTGATGCTTTCCCTTATAGTTGTAAAATAACATGCTCTACATTAACAAGCCAAAAATTAATGTTTGATATTTGTACAACCTCATCTTTTGGAGTTCTTCTGTTTAAAAAGCAGGCTGCTTAAAAAGTGACCAGTGGTGTCATTTTATTCACTGCATATTGTTTGTTAGTCAACAATTAATTTAATTCCACTAAAAGTTTAAAGTAGGCTGACAGTGAGCAGTTTTATTATACGGGGCTAAAGAAAGCAAACAACTGAGAAATTTGAGGATGTTCAGCATTTTTGTAATCATTAATAGTCAAAAAGGTCACCTATGAATTTTTCAAGATAGCATTCTTTTTAGCAGACAGTAATTCTAGAAAAAACTTGGGTAATTTTGATCAAATGAATTATTTCTTATAATTTGTTTGACAAAATAATAAAAATACTCTGGAGACAAATGCTCCAATGTTACCTTTCCAGCTAATTGTGAAGGTTAGTTCACATTAGTTTTCAAGTGAATTGGAAGCCTACCAAATGTAGTGTAGTGATATGTGGCCTATTGATGCATTCATGCTATTTGTAAGAAGATTATCATATCACCTGTATACATTATTTTGGAATCCAGAGAACTACTTAAGAAGATAACTTTGACTAAAATGACTTTAGCATTAGTGTTTCTGGAACCATCACTGACAGGCCTTTATTCAGTTCAACAGGTATCTGTTGAGTACCTCCTATGTTCCAGGTATAACCTCCAACCCAGTGAAGTGTCTGGGAGCCACATTTTGTGAACCAGAAACTGAGACTCAGAGTGGAGAGTGATTGACAGGAGTCAGACAGCCAGTCAGTGGCACAGTCTAGGTTGGGGACAACTGGTTCCGCGTTTCGAGACTGACTTTGGCAGAGTTATTGTTGTGATATTTATAGAGTTCCCCTTTGCTGAAACTTGGTGACTGTGAGCACAGGATTTTTAGGTGAATTACAGCCCTTTCTCTGGACAAAGGAATTTACTGAAATGAATTACTTCTCTCCTGAGTGATTTCTAAGGAAGTGAGAGAGGAGTGATTTAGAGTGCCAAAGACTATTTACTGGCACCTTCGTCCAGTAAACTTGACTTAGTTGGTTCATTTCATGGAGACCAGAAACTGTACTCTCCAACTATGTATCATTAGAATCTCTTAAAAACTGTCTTTAAACTGTTTGTGTTTACCTACCTTTCATTTAAAATTTGCAAAGAATTCTGTTTAACAGTGTCATAGTCCGAGGTACCATTGTCCCGCCTCATAGACTTTCATTGGCAGAGTGAGTAGTTTGGCAAGCCATTGATAAATGTGCCTTCATGTTTGATAATTTCTGCTTTTGAAACTGGGTATGAGCACAGAGTCTGTTAGATCTCTGTTCCATAGGGAATTTTTTATATTAAATATGTTTAAAGGAATATGTGGGGGAAATGTTTTCAAGAAATATAAAAAATAAACACACAAGTTGTACAGAATTACTGCAATATTGTACAGAAAAAGACATTATGCTACTTGAGAAAATAATTATGGTTCTCATTTCTTGATTTTTATAAGAACAAAATAGTCAATCAATAGCCCAAGAAGTAAACTGCAAAATTAGTCTAAGGGGTTCCAAAAGTTTGGAATTGACAAATTTTCGCTTGGACACCAAGTTCGCCTTTTGGAAGTGGATTCTTTTGGTCTGAAAACTCTCTGAGCTTGGCCCAGAGAACTATGATAGGTCCAAATTCATCTCTGTATTTACTCACAGGGCCTAGAAGAGTGCCTCATATATGGTGGGTACTAAAAAAGCGTTTGTGAAACTATATTTAAAGGGATTATTACCATTAAAATTAAACTAGGGACACTAGATTTTATTCTTCATTATAAAGGCCTGGTATTGACACTAAGAAATAAATCTAAGTTTCAAAGTCCAAAAAGCTAAAAAAATTGAGATCTATACACATACTAATAAGTAGGTAGATACAGATATAGATATGGATATAGCTATAGATATAAATGTATTTCCATATATACTTCAGAATGCTTTTTCAAATGGTCATTTTTTTCTTTTACTTAGCTTTAACTCTGGGCCTATTAGTCTCATCCCATCCATAATTGTTAGTCACTAGTTAATCACTTATAACTTGTCAACAGTTAAACTAGTTTTTATGACTTGATGAGAATTGATTAGAATATTTATTTATTTTTATAAAACTTTATTTATTTGGTTTTAGTTAGAGAGAGGGAAAGGGAGGTAGGAAGAGAGTGGGAGAAACATCTACGTGAGAGAGAAACAACTATTGGTCGACTTGGGTACTTTCCCTGACCGAGGGCTGGACCTGCAACCCAAGCATGTGCCCGGACCGGGAATTGAACAGGCAAGCTTTGAGTTTGTGGGACGACACTCCAACCAACAGAGCCACACTGGCCAGGGCTTGACTAAATATCTAATGAAAATAATCACATTGGTGTATGTTTGGAGAAAAACAGGAAA
>PVKM010025040.1:0-20170 GCA_004027735.1 Carollia perspicillata
CTCACTAGATTGTGACCTTGTAAAATTTGTAATCCAACTTCTTTTTAAGGATTTTATTTACTTTTAGACAGAAGGGAAGGAAGGGAGAGATCTATCTGTTGCCTTTTACACGCTCCGAACTCGAACTCGGGGCCCCGCGCGCAACCAGGGCAAGTGCCCTAATCCGGAATCAAGCTGGTTCGCAGGCCGGCGCTCAGTCCACTGAACAACCTCCTCATTTTAGAAACGAAGCAAACTTGGCCAGGTGGAAGTGACTTTTACACTGTCCCACGGTAAATCGCCACAGCTGAACTGCTGCTTAGAATTCAAGACTCCTATTTCAGTGCTCCTCTACTGGGCATGGTTGACTACACCTTCTCAGTGTGGTTGTCCTATCTTAGGCTGCACCTCCCTTTCCTTTTTTGGTATCACGGGCAGGCGCCAGCAGAGCCTGAAGGAGGAAGCTGAGGTGAAATGAAGTAGGGGGAGCCGCAGGGGGACCGAAGAACGAGAGCAGAGGGAGGAGTAAGCGGGAAGGGTCCCTTTAAGAGGGCGGGCTGGCCCCGCCTCCCCGCCCCCCTTCCGGCAGCGCAGGCGCAGGTGGGCTCCAGGAACTCGGGCGGGAGGGCTGGCGCTCCTGGGTAGCTGGCCGGCGCGCGGGGCCGCAGCACCTGCGGGGGCCGGCGTGGGGCGCGGCGCCCAGAGGGCGGACGTCGACGCCGGAGGAGAGGGTGGGGAGGCGTGCCGGGGAAGTCGGGTGGGTCAGGGAGTCGGAGGGACTTGACCCGGCAGCCCTCTCCCCGGGGGAAGGGAACGGTAGGAGCTGGGCGGGGGGCGGTGTGAGCGAGCGCCGAGGGCAGCACCATCTGGAGAGGCGGGACCGCGCGGCCTCTGGGGGGCAAGCGAGTGCGCTGGGCAGTGTGGGCGGGGGACCCCCAGCGGTTCACTGAGGAGGAGCGGGGCGGGCTTAGCCCCGCGCTGCCGGAGCAGCAGCCGCACCGGGTCGGGGTTCTCAGCTGGGGCCCGCAGCACCTCCGCGGGCTGAAGCTCGGCGTGGAGGAGCCGGGGGGCGTGGGTCCGGCAGTTCAGGAGGAGGGCGGGGTGGGTCCGGGGGTGCAGGAGCGGGGCGGCCGCGGCCGAGAGCCCAGCTTCGGGGTGGTGTGGGGGACACCGGACGGCCGGGACTGGAGGCGCCCGTCGCTGTGGACGGGCTCGGGGAGCTGGCCTGTGGTGCAGGAGGAGGGGCTGGGGGCCCGCAAGCAGCACCAGGAGAAGGGAAGCAGCCTCGCAGTGCAGGAGCGTGGGGAGGTCCGCGCCGGGGTGCAGGAACGGGGGGAGGGGAGCCCCCGCCGGCTGCTGCAGCAGTCCGAATTCGAGGACCGCTCCTGGGAGCGCGGGAAGGGGCTCGAAAGTTCCTGGGAGCAGGGTGGGCTGTACTGGGAAAGCTGCAGGCACCTCAGACGGGAGGCGGTAGTTCTAGGAGAGGCCCCGGCTCGCCGAGGGAGATTGGAGCTGGTAGGGAGGGCACGGCCTGTCGGGCCTCAGGGGCCTGAGGGGGAGGGGCGCCTGGGGGTGCAGGAAGCAAATTGGCTGCCCGGGGTGCAGGAGGGACAGGTGGTGCGGGCTGTCCAGGAAACATTCCTAGACGAGAAGGGGTCCCAGGAGGGAGAGAGACCCCCTGAGGGGCACAGGATCCGGAGGCGGCGGCGGAGGAGGAGGTGGTAACCCCACAGGCTGGCAGCCCAGCACCAGGATCCTTCCAGGGCTGAAGTGAACGCAAGATGTAGGGGTTTGGGGAGTGGAGAGCAGAAGAGCACTGACAGCGGCTGTGTCCTGCTGGATCCTCTTCTGCCACCTCAGCCTGGACATCGAAGCTGTGTCTGCAGAAAGACAGCAGGAGGTAGGGAAGTCCATTTCTTCTCTCATCTGGAATTGGTGTGTTTGGAATCAGGGTGGGGGGTGCGGTTATCTGAGGTGCGGGTGTTCTCCAAACTGCCTTTTTTCACTCTCTTGTGTTTAAACCAGGGGAGGGAGGAAGCGGCGCAGTTTTCAACAGCGATGCAGGACTTCCCCCAGTGCTGTATATGCCAACTAGAGTGATGGGGCATTTCCTTAAAGTCTAGACTGGAGGTGAGATTGGGTGGCTGCCAGGCCTGGGTAGAAGGACGAGAGGGGTAGCCCTAGGCCGAAGTTGCAGGGGAGGTAGTCATCTCTGTACCTGTGGAGATAGGGGTGCCTTCTTGCCATAGCTGGGGTGGTGCAATCAGCATAGGTCGTTGTCTCAATTCCAAGGAGGAAAGGGGGCAGCGTTGTGTTAACAGAACCTTATCTTGCAACCTTGTTCTCACGTGAGCTGAGGCAGCCAGTGACTTGGGCACGAGCCTGACCTGCTCCTGTCACACCTTCTTGTCACAGCTGATTAATATTGAGGGCTCAGAGCCAAGGTTGAATAGTGGGCAGAAGGGTAGAGAGCTCCTTGGGTAGGCTTTCTGTCTCTGTTTGGGCTGTCAGGACCCTATCCTGAAAGGGGTGGGAGAGGACAGGGTATCTATACCATTGGACTCTGGGCATCCTTTGTGGCCCGGACCTCAGCTTCACTCCGTGGAGGTGGACAGATAGGCAGCACTGGCATCGTGGGTTCTGTACCCATGGGTCCTTCTAGGGCTGCTCACCTCTTAATCTGGTACTGTCTGGGTTTTTGCTTCCCTAGTCCTTGGGGGTGGAGGGGACGCTGTGCCGAATTGCTGCCTGCCTCGGGGCCTTATCTGGGACCCATCTCTGCCCCATCCCAAGGTATGGCTCAGAGTCACATGGCTCCGTGACCCCTGTCTGAAGCAGGCAGGGTGGAGATAGCTGGAACCAGAGGGGTGGTGGAGGCTAGGCAGACAGCTGCTGGGATTGCGCTGGAGGAGCCGGTTTGCCTGCCCCTCAGTCAAACCCAAACCTGTCTGTCAGCTTCATTCCCCACCTGCCTATCTCACTGCCACCCTAAACATTCATGCACCTGAAGTTCACGTGCAGTGTCCACTCTGCCTAGCTCTTCTGGGATGGCCAGACTGGTTCTGTCTCTGGCTTCAATGCAGAAAAATTGTGTGTTCTAAACACGTACGCCCAAGCTCACACCTTCACCCTATTTCATGTCGACATTTTTCAATTTGTTGGTTGCTGAAGATGAGGAGAAAGACTTTGCCAAATCTAGGTTTAGATTACTTATTAGCTATGTAACTCCTGGGGCAAGATAACTATGTCTCTGGGCTTCAGTTTCCTTGTCTGTGCCAGAGGCCATGCCTTTCCCTACTGTGTCCTGAGTGCAGAGGGCTCAGACCAGTCTGGCGCCCACCTCCCCAGGAGCCCTGGCTGGCAGATTTTGGAGAAGAGGGGCCAGTGCTCCCAGATGTTTTACTTTGGCTCCTAAGCCCATAATTACCTCCCTGCCCTATGCTTCATTCTGGAACATGACGTGCTTTTTCGTTTGTTTTTAGTAATAGTTTTATTGAGGCATAGTGACATTCGGTAAATGAAACATACTTAAAACATAATTTAATATTTTATTTATTTACTTTTAGAGAGAGAGGAAGAGAGGGAGAAAGGGAGGGAGAGAAACAGCGATGTGTGAGAGATACATGGATCTGTTGCCTCTGGCACACCCCCAACCAGGGACCTGGCCCAGAACCCAGGCATGTGCCCTGACCTGACCGGGAATCAAACCAGCGACCTTTTGGTTCATAGGGTGGCACTTAATCACTGAACCACACCAGCCAGGGCTCATGTTTTAATATATGTCTCTACCTATGAAGCCACCACCACAATCAAGATAATGAACATACTCATTGTTCCCAAACCTCCGAAAGTTTTTTGGGGTTCTTCTGTAATCCCTTCATTTTCCCCCTCCTTTGCCATCCCTGCTTCCCCAGGTAGCAGACTGGTTTGCTTTCTGTCACCATACATTAGTGCATAGTACCTAGAATTTTATGTAAATGGAACCACACAGCATGTGCTCTTTTCTTTTGCTCAGCTTTTTTCACTGACCATAATTATTTTGAGGTTCATCCACGTTGTTGCAGATATTAATAGCTTGTTCCTTTTTATCGCTGAATAGTATTCCATTGTGTGTATATACCACAGTCTCTTTATTCATTCACCTTTTGATGGGTTGTTTTTAGTTTTTGGTTATTACAAATAAAACTGTGAACATTTGTTGACGTCTTTGTGTGGACAAATGCATTTTATTTCTCTTGGATAAATCCTTAGGACTGGAATGGTTGGATTGGGTCATATGGTAGGTGTACATTTAACTTAAGAAATTGCCAAACTGTTTTCCATTTTATACACTCGCCTATTGTGTATGAAAGTTCTAGTCTGTCCCCTTCTTTGTCAGTACTCGTTGTAATTAGTCTCTTTAATTTGAGACATTCTAATATATATATATATATGTATGTATGTATGTTTGCATTGTGCTTTTAATGTCGTGTTGGAGAAATCTTTGCCTAACCCAAAGCACTGTGATTTTCTTCTACAAGTTTGATAGTTACGGGTTTTACATTTAGTCTCCCATCCATTTGGGGTTAATTCTTGTATATGGTACAAGTTATGAGTTGCAGTTGAGTTTTTTAATGCAGAGATTCAAGTTGTTTGAGCACCATTTGTTGAAAAGACTGGTCTCTCTATGGAATTGCCGTTGCACCTTTGTGAAAAATCAATTGTCTATATATGTGTAGATCTAATTCTGGACTCTTTTGTTTCATTGATGTATTTATCTTTCCTTGCCGCATTATCTTGGTCACTGTAGATTTATAGTAAGTCTTGAAATCAGGGTAAAATCTTGAACTTTGTTCTTCCTTTTCAAAATTGCTTCAGTTATTTTAGGTTCTTTGCATTTGCATATGCATTTTAGAATCAATTTATTAATTTCTACAAAAAAACCCCTTGCTGGTATTTTGATTGGGATTGCATTGAATCCATAGATCTGTGAGGGGAGAATTGACAGCAGCATTGAACCTTCTGACCCATGAACATTGTAGATCTCTGTATTTATTTAGATTTTTAAGAATTTCACTAACGGTTTATAGTTTACAGTATATAGTATAGATCTTTCACATCTGTTGGTGGATATATCCTTAAGCATTCGCATATTTTTTTCAGTGTTGTTTAAAGGGTATTTTTATGGTATTTGTTTAATTTTTCTTAGCGATTTCATTTATTTTTAGAGAGGGGAGAAGAGAAGGAGAAAGAAAGGGAGAGAAACATCAGTTTCTCTGTGTGGTTGCCTCTCACACGCCTCCCAGGTGGGGACCTGGCCTGCAACCCAGGCACGTGCCCTGACTGGGAATTGAACCTGTGACCTTTCACTTCACAGATCAGCACTCAATCCACTGAGCCACACCAGCGAGGGCTGTTTCTTCTTGATTTTTAAAAATTTTATTTATCTTAATTGTAGTGAAATATACATAACATAAAATTTACTATTTTAACCATCTTTAAGTATATAGTTCAGTATCGTTAGGTACATTCATGTTGTGCAATCATCATCACCATCCACTTTCAGAACTTTTTTCATCTTGCAAAACTAAAACTCTGTACCTATTAAACGGTAACTATTCCTCCCTCCACCCCAGGCCCTGGCAGCCATCAATCTACTTTCTGTCTCTGTGAATTGGACTACTGCAAATGTCTCAGATGTAGAATCATACAGTACTTACTCTTTTGTCACTTCTCTTACCATGACGTGTTCAGGCTTCATCCATGTTGTAGCATGTGCCAGGATTTCCTTCTTTTTAAGGTTGAATAATACGTTGTATTAATGTGCTTCAGGGATGCTGCTGCAAGGTGGTGGTGTTACTTTGTTAAATTTCAGTTTCCAATTGTTTGTTGCTAGTATATGTAAATACAGTAGATTTTTGTACAGGGAGTGGGCTCCCCCCCGCCCCCTGCAAAGTGGAATTCTGGAGGGTGGGCCCCTTGTAATACAGCCTGCTCCTGCTAGGTGAACGTTCTAGGAGCCCATCTGTATCAGTCTACCAGCTTGCATTGTTGACAGAGCCTCTGTTTGGCTTCAGTGAAATTTTTTTGAAGACTCAGCTCCTTTGCCCATTTCATGATGGATGGTACCTGCCCGTATCACATTGTGTGTTCAGCAGTTTTTGACCCCAAATGGCATGACCCCTGTGCCCCACCCTCCCTATTCACCTGATCTCCAAGCGACCTTTTTTGTTTGTTCGTTTGTTTCCCCTGATGAAAAAAGTCCTGAAAGGGAGATGTCTGTGGAAGAGGTGAAACGTGAAACAGCAGGAGCACTAAAAGGCGTCCAAATCAGTGAGTTCAGAAGCTGTTTTGAGCAGTGGGAAAAAGTGTCGATAGGTGTGTTGCATCAAATGGAGAGTACTTTGAAGGTGACTGAAGTTTAAACGTGTAAGAATAAATACACAGTTTTTTAATAAATAAATTCTAGGGTTTTTTCCTGGAATTTCCTCCAGGATATTGCGTATCACCAATATTGTATATTGTCCCTCCTTATACATTTACACTGGATTCTGCCACTTTGCTGAACTGCCTTATTCTTACAGCTTTTTTGTAGCTTCCATTGAATTTTATACGTAGATTGTCATGTCATCTGCTAATAAAGGTAGTTTTACTTCTTCCTATCTGATCTTTATGCCTGTTAGTTCTTTTTCTTGCCGGATTGCACTGGCTATATCCTCTGATATAATGTTGAATAGAACATAAGATTCCTTGTTTCTGATTTTCAGGGGAAAGTGTTTAGTCTTTCAGTGTTATGCATAATGTCAGCTGTCATTTTTTTCATATGTGAGCTTGATTAGGTGAAGAAGCTCCCTTGTATTCCTACTCATCCGAGATTTTTAATAGGAATGGATGTTAGAGTTTGTCAATGCTTTTTTGTTTATCAAAATGATCATAAAATTTTCTGTTGTAGTTTTTTAATACTTTGAATTACATTGATTGATTTTTAAATGTTAAAGCAACCTTACATTCTTGAGACAAACTCTACTTGGTCATGGTGTGTATAATTTATATATATATATATGAATTCTGTTTGCTGAAGAATTTGTTAAGAATTTTTGCATCTATGTTTATGAGGATAGTTTTCTTTTTTTTTGTAATGTCTACAGGATTTATAATATGTATCTTTGTTATCATAGTCTGCCTCCAAGTGATAGTATAAGAGTCTTAAATTATGAGTAGTATATTTTTATTTCTCTCCTCCTTTTGTGCAATTACTGTCAAAAATTATACATGTTGTAAATGCCATACTATACCAGTATTATTTTTTGTTTAAAAAGTTAATTTATCTTTTAAAGTAATTTAAATAATAAGAAAATTATCTTGCCTGTTATGTAGTTGCTGTTTCCAGTGCTGCTCATTTCTTTGCAGTGATCCATATTTCTATATGGTATTATTTTTCTTCTGTCCGAAGGACTTTAACATTTATTATAGTGTAGACCTGTCAGCTGATAATTAATTCTTTCAGCTTTTATATGTTTAAAAAGTTTATTTACTCTTTATTTTGAAAAGATATTTTCACTTTCTGATCCGCCATCTGCAGTGGAACCAATGCCAAGATGCAGATTTTCAGGAAAACATTCACAGGGAAGCCCAGCACTCTCAAGGCTGAACCCTTGTATATAATAGAAAATGTCAAGGCCAAGGTCAAGGATAAGGAAGGAATTCCTCCTGATCAGCAAAGACTGGTCTTGCTAGCAGGCACCTGGAAGATGGATGTACTTTGTCTGCCTATAACATTCCAAAGGAGTCCACTCTTCATCTTGTGTTGAGACTTGGTGGTGGTACTAAGAAAAGGAAGAGAAAGTCTTGAACACCACTGCCTAGAAGAATAAGCGTAAGAGAAAAAAAGGGTTAAGCTGGCTGTCCTGAAATACTACAAAATGGACAAGAATGGCAGTCAGTTGCCTTCATTGGGCATTCCCTTCAGATGAATGTGGTGCTGGAGTTTTTGGCACCCACGTTGACAGACATGACTGTGGCGAGTATTGTCTGGCCTATTGCTTTAACAAAGCAAGATAAGTAACGGTGTATGGGTTCATGAAAGACACGAATTGACAACAAAAAAAGCTATTTCTGTTGGAATAGAATTCTGGTTAATTTTTTCTTTTAGATCTTTAATGATGTTGTGCCATTGTCTTCTCATTTCTATTGTTTCTGCAAGAAATTTGGTATCATCTTTATCCTTGTTTCTCCATATGTAACATGTCTCCCTCCCCCTCCCCAGCTATTGTCTAAGATTTTCTCTTTATCAGTGATTTTGGTCAGAATGATTATGATGTGCGTTGATGTAGTTTCCTTCATGTGCCTTCCTTTTTTTTCCCCCTGTATAGCCCAAATCTTTTTTAAAAATTATTTTGTGTTGTTCAATTATAGTTGTCTGCATTTTTCTCCCACCCCTCTCCCCCACCCCAGCCAGTCCCACCTCCCTCCCTTGCTTCCGCCCTCCCCCTTGGTTTTGTCCAGGTGTCCTTTAGAGTAGTTCCTGAGAACCCTTCCCCCATTATCCGCACCCCGCCCCCTCCGTTACTGTCAGATTGTTCTTAATTTCAGTATCTCTGGCTATATTTTGCTTGCTTCCTTTTTTCCTTGATTATGTTCCACTTAAAAGTGAGCTCATATGGTTTTTGTCCCTCACCGCCTGGCTTATCTCACTCAGCACAATGCTCTCCAACTTCTACCTGGAGTTTAGTGAGCATCTTGAATCTGCAAACTTAACGGTTTTCATCAAATTTGGAAAATTTCAGCTGTAAGTTCTTCAGATACTTTTTTGTTCCCAGTTCTCTTCTTCTCTCTAATTGTGTGTGTTCGGTCACTTGAAATCGTCCCACTGCTCACTGATGTTTTGTTCACTTAAAAAAGAATCTCTTGTTTTCCTGTTTCATTTTGGAATTTCTGTTACTGTGTCTTCAAGTTCACTGAGTTTTTATTCTGCTCTGTCTAATCTGCCTTAAATTCCATTCAGTTTATATTTTCATCTCATACAGTGTAGTTTTTATTCTAGAAGCTTAATTATAGTCTTTTAAATGGTTATAAGTAGTTTAATGTTTTTGCCTACTAATTTCTAATGTGTGCATTTTGGGTTGTTTTTAATTGATTGCTTTTACTTCTCATTATGGATTATAGCATCTTGCTTTTTTGCACGCCTAGTAATTTTTTTATTGGATGCCAGACAATGTGAATTTTTTCTTGTTGGTTGCTGTGTGTTTTTTTTAATTTCTATAAATATTCCTGAACTTTACTCAGGGATGTAGTTAAGCGACTTGGCAACAGTATGAGCCCCTTGGATCTTGTTTGTAAGATTTGTTAGATGGGATCACAGGTATGCTCAGCGTAGGACTAATAATTCCCCACTGCTGAGGGGAATTATTCTACCTAATGCCTAGCTGTTCCAGCCTGGCACTTAGGAACAGTCACTTTTCCTAGCCTGGGAGCACGAGGCACTGTCATTTCTAATTCTTTTGGGTGTTTTTTCTCCTGGTCATGGGTCGTTTCTGCACATTCATGTGACGGTCCGTTCTCAGCTGAATATTTGAGGGGGCCCCTTACAGACCTTGGGCCAGCTGAGTCTCCCTGGACTCTCAGGTCCATCTCCCCAGTTCAGGGAGTTCTTTGAGGTTCCCTTCCCTGTGCTGTAGCTTGGAAGCCCCGTTGCAGGGCTGAGCTCCTTTGTATCCTGTCTCATAGGCATCACTGTCTTTTGTTTTCCTGATGTCTGGTGTTTTTAAACCATTTTGTATATTTTATCCTTTTTGGTGTGTTGTTATTTCAGTAAAGAGTTTAAATCTGATCTCTGTTATTCCTTCTTGGTCATAGATGAGGATTTGATGGACCGTATTTTGCCAGGTATAACGTGCTCCTGTATATAATGCACAACCATGTTTTAATACTAATTCCCATGTATAACGCACACCCTTATTTTTCCCTAAAAATTTGGGCCAAAAGTGTGCATTATACGTGGCAAAATACAGTAATTCCCTCATGCCCACCTTTCTACCCTTCAGGGCTTCCCATCATTCAGTCTCTCCGCTCTACATACATGTATCTCACTATTTCTATCTGTCCGAGTTTGCCTTGATCAAACTCTCCAGTAACTGTCTCAGTTTCTGAAGATGTCATTTTCCATTAGATACTCTATCGAATTCATCTTCCTGAAGAAGTTTCAGAACCTTGTGTCCTGACACAGCGAAGGACTGGTTGCTTCCTCTCGAGGTGCTTAGCTGTCCTCTTGGGATCTTTCCCCAGCATCCTGGCGCTTCCTCCGCAGCCCTTCTGTGTTGGGTCTCCTGTTGACTGTGTCCTGTGTCCTTGTTGGTTTACTCTCTAGCGTTGGTAGAGCACCTCTCAGTTGTCACTACCCGCTTTTCAACTTCCAGAGTTTTCAACTTCCAGAGTTTTGCTGTGATTGTCTCTACTGTTCTTCTCATCCTTGGGGACTTCTGCCATCCAAAAATTTTTTTAAATTGTAGTTTTGGTGGAGTTTTGGGAAGGAGCAAAGTTATGCACATGCATACAATATACACTCTTCTCCTGGAACCTCCATCCCCTCTTTAAACATATTTTAAAAATCCATGAATTTATTCGGTATCCAGTATATATTCAGTGACTAAGACTCCAGCTCTGTCCTCCATGGGCATGCATCCTTGAGCCAAGCAGTGTAGTATACCGTTGTGTATGGACTGAATCCTGGCTTCATCTCTCACTTTCTTGGTGACCCTGGTCACCTCTCCAGAGCCTCAGTTTTCTTATCTGTAAAATGGGGATAAGATAGGGTAGTAAGGGGAGGGGGCTTAAATTGGTCAATGAAAATAAAGCCTTTAGTAAAGAAACTACTACACATAGTTTTTCTTCAGAACTGAGACCGTGACTTCTCCTTCCTGCAAACTCGGTTTTCACCAGGGTCAAAGGATAATAGGTACATGGTAAGTGACTGAGGAGAGGTATGGGGTGAGAAGTGGTCTCTTCCTTCAGCAGCTGTACCTCCTAGAAGCCCTGAAGCCAAGGACCTCAGCTGGGTGTGAGAACACTGGGTCCTTGTCTCCGCCTGTGCTGTGTATGCTGCGTCTTCTAATGCGTCAGGGTCTCCTCCCTGGGCCCTGGACCATGACCAGTCCCTGACCTTGCAGGGCGGCCCCTCCATGGCCAGAAGAGAATTACCAGCACTCTGAACTGTGGACTTCCCCCAGCTCCTAGAGATCTATTCCCTATGACAGATTCTTAAGTGTCTTGGACCAGGCAAGTCCCTTCCAATTTAGGGTTTTCGTTTCTCCATCGCTAAAATTGGTAGGCAGGATATAGTGGGATTTAAGGCGTCTTAAATACGCTGAAATCCCTGACACTTCTCTCACTTCCAGATTCAGACCCTTCCTCCCCTGGGCCCCACAGCCTGCCCTGCACTGGACGTTCTTAGCCCCCGGGGTTCTGGTGTGGATATGGCCCCCCAGGGCTCGAGCGGTCCCTCTCGCAGAGTAAATGATTTACAATACACAGCTCTGGCCTTCCCCACCCCACCTCCAGGGCCCAACAATAGGCCGCTTCAGCTCTGTGCTCTCTCCAAGGGTTGGGGGTGGGGTGAGGCCCGAGCCAGCAGGCAGGGTGACTAGCTGGGTGGCCTCTGCCCAGCCCTGGAAAAGCTCCGGGAGTGGCTGGGAAGGGGCTGGCGTCTGGGACTTCATCCTTCCTCCATTCCTGGGAGTCGCTGCTGGGCCTTGGTGCTGTGATGATGCCGGGGCCAGAGGGCTGTCGAGAGGCAGCAGTCCGGCGTGTGTGGTGTGCATGTGCGGGAGACCCAGACAGCCGCAGGAATTCGTCCTCACGCTGGAGTGGCTCTTGAGTGCGGGGGAGGGGAGCGCTCCAGGAACGCATTAGGGCTCTCAGCGTCCTGTCTCTGAGTGTCAGGGTTGGCATGCTAGTCTTTCTTTAGCTGGTGGAGCATGAAATAATTACAAAATACTTTCAAGACCAAGTTAGTACATGTGGGGAGGTGTTGAATTCAGTGTTGGTCTGCGTCACGGGTGTTTAGTCAGATCCTTTCATCTCTGAAAGTTACACCTTTTTCATCGTCGTGCGGGGAGATGATGTATAGGAGGGCCCGTCTGTCCGATGCGTCTGCCCCTGTCTCCCTGCCCTGCCTTTCCTCCCTTTCACTCCTCTCTCCCCCTCCGGTCCTCTCCCCTCCCCTTTCTCTCCCTCCCTACCTCTCCCCGGCTCTCCCTTTCTCCCCCTCTTCCTTCACCCCTTTCTGTCTCCCATGAGAGAGAGGAAGACTCTCCTATTCAAGACTCTCCTGCCCTTGTGATGGGCCGTGTTGTCCCTGGGGCCGAAGCAGCTCTGTGGGAGCAGAGTAGGAGCCTAGTGGGTCTGGGACAGGAGTAGTTGTGATGAGCTTGGCAGCCCCTCTTCCCAAGAAGGTGCATGCTTTACTGGATTTGAAAGCATGGAGACGTTTGAAGGAAATGGTAAGAGATGGAGGTAGACAAATAGGCCTTGTATTTGGCTCAGTGAGGAGTTACAGAAGACTATAGGCAGGGAAGGGGCCATGTTCAGATGACAAAAATAACAGTAGGCAACTATGTGCCAGGTGCTTGCTATTCATTATCTTACTGAATCTACACTCTATGGAGGAGGTACTATTTATCCCCATTTTACAGAAGAGGAAATTGAGGCTTGGAGGTAAAGTGATTCATCCAACAGTTGCCCGACTAGAAAATGACAGTCAGAATTTCAGTCCAGGTCTGTCTGACTTTTGATCGCAATGGTATTGAAAGGAGGAATAATGGGGAGGCAGAAACAAGATTTTGGGGCCTGCCCAGTGGGGAAGGTATGATGGTGGGAGGGGCCAGGGTGAGGTTTCTAGCCTGCATGACTGGTGTGTGCTTATGTTTTCAGTCAGGACACAGGAGCACACATTAGCTAGGCTGTGGCGGGCGATCATGAGCTCAGTTTGGACGTGCAGAATTTGTGGTACCCACGCGTCCTCCTGTGGGGGCTGTCCTGTAAATGTGTATAAATGTGGGTCTAGAGCCTCAGGAACTCAGGAATAGAGACAGACAGCGCAGGGTGGTGATTGGAGTCGACGGAGAGGGGATGACTCCAGGGAGCAGAGCATCCGACGAGAAAGGAAGGGAGAGTTCAGAAGTCTTAGGAAACACCAGCAGTTGAGGAGAAGGGTGAAGCCGGTTTAGGGCCAGACTCAGGGCTTGTGGGCGCCACACCGTGGGCAAGTATGCCTCAGCCTTGCCTCTCCTCAGGGCCTCCGATGCCACGTTCCCTTGGGAGGGAGTGGGCCCCTGTGTCCCGGATGGGAGAGGTGTGAACAGCCGTGTGTGTGTCTGAATCATCCCCTTCTCTCCTTTGGCCCCTGGCCAGCCTCCTCCCCAGACCAGTGTGACGTCAGACCTGGGCTGACCTGAAGGTGTGGGGTTGCCTGCAGTTCTCTCTGGGGTGAGGTCTTGAGGGGAACCAGCCTGGCCTCGGTCCAGAAGCTTGGGCCCTGCTCACAAAGGGTGAGTTGAGGCCGGCTGGGGTTGGTGGAACTCACGTGTGGAGGCAAGATAATCCTGTGGCTGGGAGAAAAGCTGTGAGCCCCCACGCTCCCCCCAGCCCCATGGATTGGTTTCCCTCCAGGCCTTGGCGAAGAGGGAGGGCAGAGGTGGGAGAGGGCTGGCTTGGAGGTGTGGTTGGCATATATTCTTGAGAATACGGTAGATTGTTTTGGAAAAATCCTTTTGGCCGGAAATTACATGTCATGTCTGCTCCTCAGTGTGGATTTGTCACTTCACTGATGCTGTTGGAGAGGCTGGGGGAGGGGATGCCTGGCTACTCCAGGCTCCCTTTTGAAATAAGGGAGCAAGTTACAGACCGGAGACGTGTGCATATGGGCTGGATTCCCCACATCCGAGAGGCAGACTGGGTCCTGTGGATGTCTTATAGTAAGATGGCAGGAGGCTTCTGGGAGGGGAGGCAGGGAGAACGCAGGAAGGAGGAATGGGTTGGGTCAGACCCTTCACTCACCCAGGAGAAGAAAGAATGGAACTGGCATTTTCAGCCTCTCTATCTCCACAGTGTCTGACTCTGGGCTCTTGCAGCTGCTCTCAAAACTAGTTTCTGCCGAGAATAACCCCCCTGGCCTGGCAGGGCCATCCCCCAGCCCAGCATGCTTCAGGGTGGGGAAGGAGCTCGAGCCTTCCCAAGCGTTCACTGATTGCCCTCCTGTAGCCTCTCCTCGACGTTGAGGTGAAGTGTGTATGTCGCGTGGGGGTGGGGCGTCTCAGCCTCTTTCTCCTCCTCTGCTCCAACCCCGGAAGCGGGCAGGTGCCCTGAGCTCAGCCCTAAATACCTGGTACTGTGGAGTCGGTGATGCTTCAGATGCCAGCAAAATGAAAGGGTGTGCAGTGTGTCTTGGGACCCTGGAGGCTGGAGGAAGAAAAGAGCCTCTGCAGTAGGACTTCCTCTGCTAGCGATGGCCCCACCTGAGTGCTGGGTGAGAGTTCTGCATGGACACGTGTTGGGTAAGCTGCTCCAGCAGGGATTGTGAGCAGAGGCACTCTTCTGAGGCCCGGAGGGGTACTCAGCCCTAGTACCCTTCGCTGCCTTCCTGCGTGCACAGCGTTGCTATCTTGGGGGTGTGGGTAGGCAGGGAAGCATCCAGGCGGGCTGAGAAGAGGTACAGGGCTGGGGGCTGGGGCGGGTGTTGGAGGTGTGGCTCCCACCACTGTGAGGAGTGGGCTGGGCAGGTTCGCAGGGCAGAGCGAGTCAGTGTAGTGGTTGAGCTGAATGGAGTGGAGCAGCAAGGAGCCAGGAAGATGGTCTCATTCTTGGAGCTCAGTGGAAGCTGAGAAGGTGGAGGGATAGGCTTCAGACCCTGCTGTCTAGAGGGAAGAGTCTCGGGTTGTGTCCAGACAGGAGGTGTTTCTATTCTGTGAACTTCCTTGTCTTGGAATATGGGGACCCTTGAATCCCCAGAACCAAACTGGTGGCTGTGGGGCCCTGAGGTGCTGGAAACGGCTGAGGGGCGCTGTGGCTCCTTCGTCAGTGAAGGTGGGGCCTCGCATCTGGCTCTCTTGGGGGTCAGCCTGTGGTACCGAGAGGGCACAGGGTTGGGGGAGGGGCGTGCCGCGGTCCCAGCAGGAGAGACAGTGACCACCGGGGACCACCGGGGCTCTTACCAGCCAGTGGCAGGTAGAAGGCAGAAGGCTGTGGGGTGTGCGCGTGGGGTGGGAGCAAGGACTGGGACTCCCCTGGCGGAGGTGCTTTAGCAGCCCTGCGGACTAGACTCAGGATGCTTGAGGCCCGGCCCCTCGGGACGTAGGGCCGTGACGCTGCCGGTGCGCTGGAGGGGCGGGGGCTGCTGGAGGTCTCTGCTCCTCTTCCTGGCCTATTTAATGGGTTCCATGGGGGAGAGATCTGCATATCAGCGCTTGACAGGGGGCGAAAAGGGACAGCAGGTAATGGAGGAGGGGATAGCCAGGTACCCGGCCCCTGGCCTCCAGCATCTGCTGATTGGCTGAGGGCCCCGCCCTGCTCTCGGCTGCAGCGTCCCAGAAGTGAGGGGTTTCTAATGCTCCTGGGCCCCAGGACAGATCTTGGGAGATGGGAGGCTGGGTTAAGAAGAATGAATGTTCCTGTGGAGAGTTAAGGGGGTGGGGTGAATCAGTGGTGGTGAATTATTGGTGCTGACATTTGCCTCAGTGTCCCTGGGCCCCCTGGGTCCCAATTAAGGTGTGCCTTGGGCTTTCTTCAGTGGCCACTGAGAGCCCTGGAAATACTAGGGTTTGGGTTTAGTCTTTTATGGGCACTGAGTTCCTGTGCGCTGGACATTCCCGCTCACTGGGCTTCCATTTCAAGCCAGATGCCCCTGTTTGCTTTAGAAAATAGGATCACCAGATACGTGGGACCACTTCCCTGTTCTCTTTAGAAAATAAGATCACCGTATTTATGGGACCACTCCCCTTCCCCTTGGAGATCAAGCACTTTCTCTCTCAGCCGGCAGAGGGCAGTAGCTGATAGGACAAAGGCGGATGGAAAGGTGGGGAGCTTTTTTCCAGGGCTGGGAGAAAGGGGTCCAAGAGCTGGCCTGAGCTCTGGCCCCTAACCGTAATCTGCTTTTCTTTACAGCCTCATAGTTGGATTGCCGCGCAAGCTGCTGAGGCTTGTTCTTACCTGATGTCCAAGGGAGAGTTGGGCGCGGAGTTCTGGTGGATCTGGGGCACATCTTTCAGAGGGTGGCTAGAATTCTTCATCTGGCCATTCTGACCCAGCAGCCCCCCTGTTGCAGCAGTGGAGGGAGTAATCCTGCTTAAATTGTCCCCTGAGATCAGGTCCCTGGGTCTCCTTCAGGGTGGTACCTGGTGGGAGCTAGGCAGTAGGCTTTTCTGTCTGAGCTGTGGACATTTTCTGCTGGGGTTTGGGGAAAAGTCAGCTCTAGCGTGCCCTTGGCCTCGCCTGACCTTGTCCATTATCTGTGACTCCAGCCTCAGACTGGCAGTTCGCTTGGACAGAGAGGAGGCTGTACCTGGCTGGTTCTACAAGCTTTAGGTAGTAGATGATGGGCGTGGGGAAGAGGGACTGATTGCTCGGGTGTGTTCCCACCTTCCCCTTTTGGGACTCAGACCAGGAAATGGCAGTCTCTTTGGGTACCTCCTTGCCAGGAGGTCAGACACTGAGAGAGGCCCTGGAAAGAGAGCTTGGGATGCTGAGTCCCCAAAATTCCCACCCCCAGCTGCCTGCCTCACTAGCCAGCTGGGGCTACCAGCACTGGTCACCAGCTGGATGCGGACAAGAGAGCAGTGTGCAAGAAACAGGGGCTCCCCGGGCATGGCTGGGGGGTGGGGTGGGGGTGCTGAGGGAGCACAAGAGGACTTCCTGCAGCTGTCAGGTGTGTCTGGGGGCCGTGGTGAGGGGAGAGTACGAGCAGCTGGCACCCTTGAGGAGGGGCAGAGGGATCATTTGTCTGCTCTAGGAACGTGGGGGGCCCACAGGGGCTTGATGGAGTGTCTCCAATTCCCTTTAGCAGGACTGTTGTCTGTGTGTGGGGGTGCTCCACAAGAGACATCCTATAGCTGGAAATCTTACTGTTTTGGGGTGGGGGCAGTCCCAGCAGGGTCTAGGGGCATATCTGTGTGTTTTGAGGGGCTTTGGATTTTGGCCACTGGTCTGGGAGGAGGCGCCCTGGGTGTTGTGGGCAGCAGACAAGGCAACCCCAGGGAAGAGGGTGGAGATTCCTTACCCCCTCCACCCCCTCTCGGTCTTGGCTGGACTGCCCCACTCTGGCAGGCTGCCGGCCTCCTATTTCCGTCGGGCACCAGGGTAACAGGGCCACGTTAGGGCCTGAGCCAGGAGACGCCCAGCCAGTGCTGGGAGTGGGAATTGGGGGAGGGTCTCTGAAGGGTCTCCTGTAGAGTCTAGGAATGACTCTGGGGTCCCAGCTTCCTACTCAGACTGTGTACTAGCTCCTAAGTCCCCGACAATCCTATATGGGGGCCTGTAACCGTTCTTTGTACATTGCTGCTTGATTCACATAGCCCCCACCCTAAAATCCCAGGAGTTGTCTACAGCTATGGGGGCTGGGGTGGAAGCCAGAGACAGGGGGCCTTGTGTATGGGGAGGCAGGGGGGCCAGTGCGGGTGGCTGGGAGGAAGAGTCCCCCTATTCCCGCCGCCCTCTTGGCAGGGATTCAGAAAGGTCCTTTTTCAGCCAGTGTCAGAGCCGCTCAGCTGGGGAGAGAGGGAGGAGGGAGGGAGGGAGGGCAGTCGGGTGGGGGAGCCCGGGAGTAGGGCTGGAGCTGTGACCACTGCGCTGGAGAGAAGGCAGAGAAACAGGACAGAGGACCCAGGCTGCAGCCAGGCAGAAGAGCGAACCTGCTCTCTGCCAGACCGGCCAGCTGTAGACACAGCTGTGCAGCAGGGGAAAGGGAGCCACCCCTGTCGTTCTGCCCCATTTCCACCTCTGCTGTGAGATTTGGGGGACCCCTGGGGCAGACCTCTGGCCAACTTCCCTTCTGGGCAGAGCCTGAAATTCAGAAGCTGAGGCCCCCCGCTCCCCCACTTCTCAAGCCAGACTCCCAGTGACCCAGTCAGGGGGCCCAGCTCCGTGAAGATGCCAGCAGCTCGTCGGTTCCCTGGCCTAGAGCTCTCCTTTCCTCTCCTGGCCAGACTACGGCGAAGGCTGTACACAGTGAGTGGGGGGGTGGGGGGGCTGGGGCCGGGGTGGGCCGGGCGACTGACTGGAGGCTGGATCAGCTCCTCAGAGCCAGCACTTCACGGAGGGGCAGGGAGCAGGACTGGGGATGGCTGAGGGACACCTCCAGTGAGGGTTTGACTCTGGGCCTGAGTGGCCTCTCCCCCCCCCGGCTGCTGCACTCTTGTTGGGAAGTGTTAGAAAAGTGCATTTTGGAAGGGTGCGTGCTTCCATGAGAGATGCACGTGTCCAGCGCAGGTGCGTGGGCCGCGGGCTCTGCTGGGGCCCCGGCAGAGTGGTGACGGAGTGGGGGCGGCCGCAGCGGTGCTCTGTGCTTCACAAAGAGACTTGGGCTGGGGGTGGCGGTCAGGGGTGGGGAGGGGGCTCGTCCAGGGTCACCCGGGGCTTGGTGGGAGAGGCATGACTGGGACCCTGCCCGCTTTCTTCTCTCTGGGATCCCAGTGTCCTCCTCAGCCTTCCCACACATGCCTCTGTGCCGAGCAGCCCTGTTGCTGGGGTTAGGGAGTGGGGAGTGGAGTGTCCCCCTGAGAGCCCAGGAGATTAGTTAGCTGGTATTTCAGGGAAAAGGAACAGGTTAGACTGTGCTTTTCAGAGGAGGGGCGTTGGGGTCTAACTTAGCCCTGACCACCAGCACATGGCTTTGAGCTATTCTCAGGAGTGGCTGCCTCCTGCCTCAGAGGAGGGTAGGATTGGAGAGCCTGGAGTCCTGGAACTTAGGGACTGGAAAAGGAGAGGAGAGGATCTTCAGACCGCCTGCCCTGGTGGGTGGCGAGCCCCATCTGGGGGCTGAGCCTTGTCGAGGGTGGGGTCACCGTGCTCCAGGAACAGGGTAGTACCGGTGGAAATGCTGGCCCTGTCACCCTGGGCCGAGCTGTGAAGAGACAGTGCTTGTGGTCAGTGATTTTCACAGTGCACCTTTGGGGTTTTCTTCTGGAAAGCAGTGGTGCCCCGCCCTCTTACGCCCACTGTCCCCCCTGGTTTGCAACAGATGATTTCGTTGAGGATCAGTGAGTGAGGACAGCTACATGCTTAGCACTGTGCCCAGCATATAGGAAGTGCCGTTGAAGTGTTAGAGTTATTTTTTTATTGTTAGTCTTCTTAAAATTAATAGAAACAGAAGCCGGTTACCATGTGCACTCGGATGTTATCAGTCAGCTGATAAACATAATGCCACCAGTAATATAAAAGAGGAATAAAAGGAATAATTCCACTTCGTGTGTTCTGATGTCCGCACACTCCGACACAGTGAGGTGGGCACTCAGACCTCTTGTAGACCCACCACGAAGGCCATCTCTGTAAGTGCGGAGGGGAGTTTTGAAATAACAAGGATAGGTTGCCTTCGGTGACATTCTTTTGAACAGTCAACTACTTTTGCTAAATCCTGGACAAAATAGAGGCCAGTTTTCCCTTCGTTTACACAGTAGTTCCACTCCAAGAAAGTTCAGTACGTGTTAAAACTGCAAAAATACTTCCTTGTTCGCATGTAAAAGGGTCTCCGGCTGGGCGGCTCGGTCGGATGGAACATCGTCCCGCGCACCCGATGGCTGCGTGTGTGACTCCTGGTCGGGGCGCACACCCAGGTGGCGGCGTCAGTCCCTGGTTGGGGCACGTATGCGAGGCAGTTGATCGATGCTTCTCACATGGATGTTTCTCCCTTCTTCGCTCTCTCTAAAACCTACAAGCGTATCCTTGGGTGAGGATTAAACACCATGTAAGTTGGAATTCAGTTCTAGATTCAGATGACGATACACACGTTTTTCACTTCCCTGAACTAAGTTGGGTGGGATTTGGGACAGTGCGTGAACCTGTCCTGCACATTGCAGGGTAACTCACGTTCTCGTCCCCAGCCGCCCCCCAACATTGTGACAACCAGAAACATCCCCTAGGGGGCTGCACAGCCTTTGTGAGAACCATCACAAAAGGGTTACAGCCTAAAGTGCGGAAACCCCCTCTGGCCCAGCCGCCTTGGCGGGAG
>PVKM010025041.1:0-20164 GCA_004027735.1 Carollia perspicillata
ACAATGATCAGAATAAACCAGACGGTGTGGATAAAGCACTTCATGAGACCTGGCATTCAGTGGGAGCAGGTGCTGTTGAATATACAGGGTCCAGCAGGAGTAGCGTCTGCGTGAGTGTGGTTGGTAGGGTAAGCGACTGTCTCACGTGAGACAGACAGCAGTTTGAACATTTCACCTAAAGTGTCCTGTGGTGTGCTTGAGTGTGATACTGCTATGTTACAGAATTATGTGCTTAGGATTTTGTAATAAACAGGTGTGTTATCTGTGCCGGACCCTGTGTTTTAGCAGATGGAGTGTCCGAGTGTGTGCACTTTAGCTAAGACAGACTTTATCCGTGGTGTGGCAGGTTGGACCTGTGCCAGACAGGAGGGCAGGAGGCTTCAAGCCCTCATTTCCTTGTCAAACTCATCAGCCAGCACAGCGGTTAGCTTGTACCTGGATCATTGCATCTCTAGGTGAACAAGGCAGATGGAATCATTGGGGTGGGGACCAGGAGTCTGGGACTACCTACACATGCCTGAACATAAAGACTTGTTTTTGAAAGCAAGGAACCAACTAAGGAAGGGACTGGTTGGAGACGAGACTTAGGTTAGAAATAAAACAAGAGGAAGGAGTTTATTTTTGAGTGAAGCTTGGAACTCAAAACAAGGTCTGAGCCCTGTCGATACCTTCTAGGTGATTTGAAGAGGGAAGGCACAGCCACACTTCCTGAACTTGGCAATCACCAAACTTTCCCAAGTGGTGACAAGTCAAGCCCCTGCTTCGGCAGAGAGTAGTGGCTAAGAGCCTCTGTGTGCCAGGCACAGTGAACTCAACAGTAAAAGAGACAGATGAGGCCCCAGAACCAGAGAGGAGACAGCCCGTCGATACCTCTCAGACCTAGGCCCTGCTCTTTGCAGCTTTCCTCGGGCAGCCTGCGTTCCAGCAGGAAAAAGTAAATATTTACTCTCTGAGGAGGTAGGTGGGGGCTGCTCCTAGAAGGTGGAACAGGGTGATTATGGCTCAATAATGTCAGCGGGGAAAGCATTTTAAGTAGGAGGGTAACAGGGTCAAATTGGCATTTAAAGACGAGTTTGTGGCAGGTGTAAAGCCAGTTTCCCCCATGGTTATTTGCCTGTGACTTGCCCCGCTCTTATCTAACTCCTAGTCCTGCTTAACTTAGCCCAGTCCAATTTAGCATCACTTCCTTAAGAAATTAGACAAGTCTCCGTCCCAGAAACCAAACCAGCAGGTAGCTGTTTTGCCAAGGAGCAGGGTAGCCTCAGCTTTCCTTTCTCACCTACTCTCTTAGCGAAGAGCCTTCAAAATCTTATACAACGGCAGCCTCAGTTTATAAAGGGGGACACTGAGGCCCAGGCAGGGTGATTATCCCAAGGCCACAAAACTCCACTTCATCACACTGCCCTGATCACATTTGCAGGACCGTTGATTGTCACAGCAGAAGTCCCATTGCTGAATCTTATGCACCAGCTGTTAACATCAGTCTTCCTTGTGAGCAGGATGGCAAGGCTGAGTATGTCAGAGCTACACTGTTTGCGCCAGTGCCACGATGGTGCCAGGCAGTGTACGCTTTCAGAAAGCACTGGTTGAAGGAACACTGGACTCCCTGGCACCGGGCTTAGAGCCTGACATGACGTATTCGCTCCTCTAGAAAGGCGTCGTTGTGTGCATTGAACTGAGCGAAAAACCACCTTATGAAGTGTGACAGGATGAAATAACTTACAAATCCAGACCACTTCCCTGTGGTGTGCCAGGAGCTTGGGCTGGAGCTCGAAAGGCCTGGGTTTGCAGATCAAGGGGCTTTGGGCCCTGACGAGCTTGCCAGCGCCCTCTGTGCTCTGCCACCTGCTTTTTTCTCCATAGACTCTGATGCTGTTCCCTGTTAGAAAAAGGTTGCTCACAGCTCTGCTGCACGCTCAGTGGTGGCCCTTCCAGCCCTCCAGACACATGAGACTGGTGCAGTTCCAGGCACCCCACCTGATGGGACCTCACTTGGGCCTGGAGTCAGGGAATGGCGGGGGGGTCATCAACCTCAATGCCTTCGACCCCACGCTGCCCAAGACGATGGTGGAGTTCCTGGAGCAGGGAGAGTCCGCTCTCTCAGTGGCGAGAAGGTAAATCATCGGGTATTATCACCCTCTCGTGGTTGGTCTGTCTCCCCTCTCCTTCCTCCCGCCCCCTCCTTGGCCTGGGAAACAGGACCAGCAGGTAGCTCTTTTGCAAGGGAGCAGGGTAGCCTCCGCTTCCTTTCTCATGTATTCCCTTAATGCAGAGCTTTAGAAACCTTATATGACGGCAGCCTCGGTTTATAGAGGGGGAAACTGAGGCCCAGGGAGAGTGATATCCCAAGGCCACAGAACTCCACTTCATCGCACTGCCTTCTCCGGGGGTGAGGTTGCTGCTGGCCGGGGGGCGTCTGGGACCTTCAGTCCTAACGGGCACTTTGGGAAGTAGGGGGACTGATTGGACTCTTGGCTTCTTAGGGGAAAGAGGACTGCAAAGAAGTTTTCTTAAAGATTCTTGGGTTTGGGCTAGATTAGATAGGGACTTCTGAAGCCAGGAGCCCGGTGGCATCTGTTCTAAAGGTACTGATGGACAGTAGACCACTCTGAGGTACATTTGTACCTTTTAAACTGGCAAAAATACAAATGTGGAACCGCACACAGTATGGGTGAGAGTGTGTTTCCTAAACTTCATCTTCTCCCAAGGTTGGAGCCTACTTCCATAGCCCTGGAAGGGGCGTGTCTCCACAGCACAGTAATATGCAGCCATCATATAGCTATGGTGAGATCTTTAAAATACGATGCGGTACATTTTTAATAAGGTGTATATAGTATGGTATCGTTCATGTAAAATGAGGAGAGGAGAAGAATAGAGTAGCTGTGAAGAGCTGCACAGGACACAGCGTGTCTCCAGGCCGGAGCAGGGGGACCAGGAGAAGGGGCAGAAGAAGAACCTTCTCCATCGCTGCCCTCTGCACCCTCTGAATTCCCTTACATGGATGTGTGTTACCCAGACACACCAGTGGGGGAAAGGAAATCCAGCGGGGGAAACGTTAAACAGTGCTCTGATGTCAAAGGATAATAGTTGGCCTTGATTTTCACATTAACTCTGATTAAAAAAAATATTTTAAACAGCAAAACTTGTACCAGGACTGCTGGCCTGCTCCCAACCAGCCCCTCTCCCCTGCTCTGGTCTCTGCAGAGCCTTGGCTGCCCAGTTGCCAGTCCTTCCACGGTCAGAGGTGACCTTCCTGGCTCCAGTCACACGGCCAGACAAGGTGGTGTGTGTGGGCATGAATTACGTGGACCACTGCAAGGAACAGAACGTGCCCGTGCCAAAGGAGCCCATCATCTTCAGCAAGTTTGCCAGCTCCATCGTGGGGCCCTACGATGAGATCGTCCTCCCGCCTGAGAGCAAGGTCGGTGCCTTCCTACTGCCCTCTTGCATCACTGGGGCCATCAGAAGCGTGCACAGCACCCAGCTCAGTAATGCATTAAACAGAAACCCAGGGACAATGATACGGGGCTTATACAGTAATGAGACTGGCCTCAGGAAAAAAATCAGTAGAAGAGAGACCTCTCCATTTATTCCCATTTGCAGTATAAAAGTAATATCCCTTCACTGCTAGACAGTCCTAAAATTTAGCATGCACCTTCTAAGAATAAGGACAATGTCCTACATGACCATAGTAGCGTTATCACAACCCAGCAAATTAACAGAAATAATCTCTAATGTATAGTCCAGCTGAGAGATGACTTTCAATTTGGGTTCTGTTTTGTTGTTTCTTTGCTGACCCAGGATCAAACAAGGCCAGACATTGTATTTGGTCATGTCTCTTTAGGGCCTATAATCTGCAGATCCACAGGCATCCGCAGCCTGTTTCTCAGAAAGGCCCAGTTAGGAAATATCAGAGTTGCAATGCCAGATGGTGTCTGTTGCAACAGTTCGGCCTCGCCACTGTAGTGTGAAAGTGGCATGGCTGCCATACACATGAGTGAGCGTGGCTGTGTCCCAGGAAAGCTTTGTCTGCTGGAACGGCCGCAAGCGGGATTCACCCGCAGGCCGTACTTCGCTGACTGCTGGTCTCTGACTGCAGCCTGCTGCCCTTTTCTGTCATGACGCTGACGTCTGAAGTCCGGGCAGGCTGTCTCATAGCACGTCCCACAGTCTGGATTTGCCCGGTTGTGTCCTCATGATTATTCAGGCGAAACATTTTGTCACTTCTACACAGGTGCCTCAGTCCATTTGGGCTGCTATAATAAAATAGACTGGGTGGCTAATAAGCAACATTTATTTTCCATAGTTCTGCAGGCTGGAAGTGCAAGATCAAGGTGCCGATAAATCTGGTGCCTGGGAAGGCCACTTCTGGGTTCCCGGATGATGTCTCCCTGTTCTGGGGGGAAGGCTCAGGGAGCTCTCTGGGTCTCTTGAGGGCACTAATCGTATTCATGGGGACCCTGCCCTCATGGCGATCACCTCCCAAAGGCCCCACCTCCTAGCCCATCACATTGAGGGGGTAGGTTTCAATGCAGGGTTTGGAGGGACACACAGTCAGTCTATACAATCCAGATACCGTCTCTTCACCCTGCATCCCACTGGAGGCTCCGGTCAGCTGCCTGAAGCTTGATCATTCGGTTTGCTCGCTGTTCAGTAGACGTCTCCGTTGTGAAGGTGCAGTTCTCTGGCAATAACCTACCTGCGGTTGTTGGAGACGGGGGACTGTCTTACTGCCGCAGCATTTTCACCCGGGATCCCTGGTCATCTCTACCTGACCCCATTATTGCACTGGGGTTAGAAAACTCTGCTTTTCTATCATGCCTTCTCCTCTTTATTAGCTGGCAGTTTGTGAACAAAGGCTGCCTTTTTTTTTTTTTCACTCCATTCCTTTAGTATCACTGTGAATTCTTGATTTTTATTTTTATCCAATATGTTGTAATTGATCATTTATAGCTTTTCTAATATGCAAATGATCTCAGTTTGGCCAGTGGGGGGCTTCAAGTTGGCCCCCATCCTCATCACTTTTTGAGCACTTTGCTGCTTTCTGTCCAAGATAGCACAGGCTTTTTTTCTACTGTGTTGGACCTGGGATTAGTCGCTTCCCTGAGAGAACCTGACTCTTTCTAGTGGGTATCGATACTAGAGTCAAGGTGGGCGTCAGGTGTGCTCATAGCCGCTCTGGATCATTCAGAAGATCAGCCAGTTTGAAGGATTAGGTTGCGTCTGTTTTGTAGCACTTTGCTGATTCGGGAAAGGCTGAGTATATTTTCATTTTTGCGGCCCTATGTATTTTTTGTGAATTGCTTATTCAAGCCTTTTGCCCACATTTATTTTGGCATGTTGGTCTTTTTACCATTTAAGTGAGTTAATACATTAAAGCACTGGAATGGTGTCTGGCACATGGTAGGGTTAGCCGTTATCACTTGGTATCCATCACTTTTTGGAAGTATCAAGAGTGACTTTTAAATTCAGTCCCCAGACCAGTGTCAGTCCTCTAGTCACTGAGGGAACTGTGCCTCCATCCAGTGGTGCTGCCTGCCATTGCCGAGGTTTATGGGTCTACAAGTCCCACCCACCCTCCACTCTGTTTTTATTATGACTCTGGGCCAGCAACTGACCCCACTGTTAGAGGCCCAGGCTGAAGCCATGGCGTGCAGCCCCCCAGCACCAAACAGGCCCCAGGGCGAGATGATTCACTGCTCCTTTCCTGCTTTATAGGAGGTGGACTGGGAAGTGGAACTGGCCGTGGTCATTGGAAAGAAAGGCAAGCACATCAAGGTGAGGTTGAAGGGGTGGTACCCATGTCCCTGGCCTTGGGAAGTGGTCAGCTGTGGCACCGGCCTTGTCCCTCGCCTAGCACCTTTGGTGAGCTCTGGCTACTAGTGTGGGATAAAGGCTTTATTATAGGGGCTGGTGTCACTGTGACCGGACCTCCAATCTAGCCAAAATCCCCTGCCCCCCTAGGCCACAGATGCCATGGCTTATGTGGCTGGCTTCACTGTGGCACATGACGTAAGTGCTCGTGACTGGCAAATGAGACGCAATGGAAAGCAGTGGCTGCTGGGAAAAACCTTTGACACCTTCTGTCCCTTGGGCCCTGCCTTGGTGACTAAGGACAATGTAGCAGGTAGGTCTCTGCCAGCCCCCATGATGGCTCTTCTTGCTCTGGTCGGATACGTTAAAGCAAAGAAACAGCAGCACTCACGAAGTGGGACGGTGGGGACAGCTCGATGTAGAGCCCCCTCCCCAGCTGCCTTTCCCTGATTCCTTAGAGAGCAAGTCTCAACTGGGCCACAAGCACATGCGCTCAGCCCCTGGCAGGCCACAGCTGCAGCGGTGGGGAATCTGCATCATCGAGTGCATTACAGGAACAGTGCTCCCCTGGCGGGTGGGTGGGCTTCCTCTAGCTGCCACCGTCTGGGAGCGTCTTTAGGCTGGAAGGAAGCAAAGCTGGCCCTCGAGCATCAGAGACTGTCACAAAGCCCATGCATTTTCTTCAGTCAGGGAGATGGAGAGGACCAACAGGACCTTGCCCAGCCACTGTGACCAGGGCTGCACTGGCTACCAGCAAGGGTACCAGGAGCCAGGAGGGAAGAGGGTGGTACAGAGGGCAGGGCAGGACAGGGCCCTTTAGGTTGGGGGTGTGTCTGGGGGTCTTTAGCCTCACACCACCTTGTTCAGTCAGTGAACAGTCAAGTTAGATTGTGTTCAGCTGCTCTTAGAGGGTGTCTTTGTGAGTGTGTAAGACAAAAGTTCAGATAAATTTGTGGTTCACCAGGATACTTACTGGTGGGCCGCCCCTGCCAGAGTCAGGTGCAGGGGTTGCGCTGCCCTGCTCATGCCATTCCCCTGCGGCCTCACAGATGCCGGCGCTTTCGCATCTGCATTTGTCAGCCTTTGCTATGGACAGATGTCCTTTTTAAGGCAGAAAACTGCCATGTGTCCTCTCTCTGGAGGGGAGCTCCATGGTGGCGTTTCTGCATTTCAGATCCACACAACTTAAAGATCTGCTGCCGTGTGAACGGCGAAGTGGTCCAGAGCAGCAGCACCAATCAGATGGTGTTCAAGACAGAAGAGCTGATAGCCTGGGTCTCCCAGTAAGTCGGGGGAAGCCCTGACCTACACAGTCACCTGCAGCCGAGCTGAGCCTTCCATCCCCGGCTGTGGCGCCTCAGCCCCTGGTCTCACCTGGCCCTTTTGCCCCAGGTTTGTCACTCTTTACCCGGGGGACACCATCCTGACGGGGACTCCCCCAGGTGTTGGTGTATTCAGGAAACCTCCAGTCTTCCTCAAGGTAGGTTGGCAAAAAGGAGGAAAGGGAGAGGGACCCAGAGGCCTGGCAGGCTTGGCTCAGACCTGACAAACCCAGGCCTGCGCCTGTATAGACGTGTGTGTCAGGCTGAGGACTGACCACCTGCGGCCGCTCCATTGCAGAAGGGCGACGAGGTCCAGTGTGAGATTGAAGAATTGGGTGTCATTATCAACAAGGTGGTGTGACAGCTCCTGCCGCAGGCCCTGGACGCAAGATGAGAGGTGGGGCACTCACTGCCACTCGGCCCTGTACACCTCGAGCCCGCTCGAGGCTGCTCATCTAAGGAGAGGAGGAGGAAGTGGGACTCTCCTCTCCAATAAACTTCTCAGTCTAAAGCAGCAGCCTGGCTCCTGCCTGTCTTTTAAGTTTGTTTCCGGGAGCAAGACAGGGCACTGTCACAGGGTGGGGAAGGAAAGCAGACACTGAGCATCTACACCGAAGACACTGCGGCTTGGAAAGAGGACTTGTCTGGCTAGTCCCCTCGTTTATCACACCAAAGGACAGAGAAAGCAAAAGACTGGAAAAGACAATCAAACCTCAACAATTTTATTGGCCAACCAAGGGTTTGCAGCAGCCTCTGGCTCCTGACTTCAGGGCTCAGCTATGTTCTGGGGCTGAGAAGTCTCAGCACAGGCTCCTCCCCACAGTTCTAGCCACAGATGAATTGCCGGATGAACTGTTCCAGCTTTTCCTGATTGTCCCGGCTGGTGAAGGCAGGGGACAGGTGGAGCATGGTGCCTGCAGGGCTGGGTGTCTGCTGCAGCACCTGTGCCATGGAGAAGGGCTGTGAGCACTCACCATGGGGGATTCCTGCAGTGAGACCCCTGGCCTTAGGCCTCAGGGTTTGAACAGTGCTGCCTCAAACCATTCCCAGCACCCCACCTGGGAGCAGAATGAGGCAGTGGTTTGGGAAACCAAGAGGGGCAGGAAAACCATCCCGTCTTCTCCAGCTCCTGTCACCACACCTGTTCTTGAGGAAAACCCAGGGTGGGCACAGGTGGGCTTCCCTGAGCAGGTCTATCAGGTGGAAGCAGGGGGACAGGAAGAGGATGAGAATGGCCTCTCACCCCCAAGTCTCTGAAGGTCCAGACGGCCCTGATGGCAAGACTTGGGTCTGCACACTCTGAGTGAGAGAAAGAAATGAAGCTCTACTGGGTGCAGCCAGCCACTGGCATAGGCTTCTCTTCTCGCTGGAAAAAGAAACTGCCCAAGGCAGGGCTCAGACTGCACCCAGTGGCCCACTCTACTCTGCAGCCTTCCTTCCTGGAGTGGGACTGGCACTGCCCAGCAGAGGGCAGCAATCCCCTGCCTCCTAGGCACCTCCTGGCCGTTTGGGACTCACCGAAGAAGCCATCCTCCTGGGCAGAGGCCTGCAAGAACTGGAACAGCTGCTCCGCGTAGCATGACTCTGTGGAGCAGAGGAGACTTAGGCCCAGCACGGGCAGAGCCCTGCCCCAAGCTCTCAGCCCCTCTCTGAGGACAGCCAGGGGAGTGCGGGCCTCACCCGTGTCAGGCAGCTGGCCCCGGTGGAGGAAGGTGGCAGCCTGTGCGAAGGCCTTGAGCAGTGGGCTGAGCAGGCGGCACAGGAAGAGGAAAAAGTCGGGGCAGCGAGACTGCTGACTGAGCTGGAAGGGGACAAGCCAGTGAGGGCAGCTCCCACCGTCTCCCTCCTGCCTCCTTCCCTGGTGGCTTCTCTCAACGCACCCTGAAGTACCGGCCCTCAGCCTCCTCGAAATCGTCACTGTCACTGTCAGTAAAGTCCCCACTCGGTTTCCACAGCAGCTTGGCGCTCAAATGCCGTCTCCCTGTGTCGCAGGCCTTCTGGGAGCCTGGGGTCTGGGGGCCAGAGGAGCCATTGGTCCCTGCCAGGCTGGCCAAGGTTCAGCCCTGAGTCCCCCAGATTGGGTAGATGGCAGTCTAGGCACATAGAGGTACAACGAGTAAAAGCAGATCTAGGAGCCCACACAAAGACCTGCTGAGCAAACCCGTAGAGTGAGAGGAAGTAGGCACCCACCCTCAAGGGCCACAGCCCTATGGACAAGAAATGCAGCAGGAGGCGTGCAGAGAACCTCAGAGGTTCAACTGTGCAGTTCTGTCATGACAGACACACAGGCCCGGGGCTGGTAGACACACAGGTCCTAAGGCACAAAGCTGCAGAGGCAGGACCCAGGCTTCCCTGTTTGCTCAGCCAGATGCTGCCCGCCCCCACAGCACACAAGGCGCAGTTGTCACTTGGGGTTCAAGGCTGAGGGAGGCCAGACCCAGGCAGGAGCTTTGTCTCCAGTGGCTCTGCCTACCTCCTCGGCAACCAGGAGCCCGCACTGGATGAGACGGTCCAGCACCTCCTGACAGTAGCAGTAGGAAGACTGGCAGGGCTGGGGAGAAAGGCGTCTCTGTGGCCTCAGGAGAGCCAGGCAGTAGGCAGGACAGGCATAGCTCTGCTACAACCCAGGGGCGCCCAGGTCTGAGGGGGTTGGGGGTAGGCCTGACCTGCAGCAGTAGCAGGTCCTGTGGCAGCAAGTGTAGCAGCAGCAGGACCTGGTGGTACAGCTCTTTCTGGCTCAGCAGCTCAATGCCCTGCAGCTCCCAGGGCCCCTCTGGTGGCACTCTGCCTGCCAGCAGTGCCCGAACTGCACAGGCTGGGGAGGGGGCCAGGTGTGAGGAAGGAAGCCATCCCCTAACCCGACACCCAACCCACTCCTGGGCCATCAGGACTCACCGCCCACAGCCTCACTCAAGAAGGCAGGCAGCAGCTCGGAGCTCAGGCGTGCCAAGTGCATGAGGCCTGGGCTGGGCCGAGGCACCACCAGCAGGTCCCCCTGGCGAATGCGCAGCAGAGCCACGTGTGCCTGCAGCAGTTTCAGTGTGTGCCGTACCAGGCAGCGCAGCTGACCTGAGAAGCCCACATCAAAGCCACGGAGCAGTATCTCCTCCGTCAGCCAGGCGAACTCTCCCAGGAGCTTAGACAGGAACACACCCTGGGTGGGCAGTGGCAGGGCTGAGCAGCAGGGCCGTACCACTCCCCAGCCCCACCTTCCCCTGCCGCACTGCCTACCTTCCGATGCTTAAACAGCAGCAGCGTCGCCATGATGGCTGTGCTCATCACTGCAGAGCTTGCCACGCTGGCTGCAGCCAGGGTGGAGGGACATGGCTCAGGGGCCTGGGCCCAGCAGCGGGTTGCATCACCCAGTGTTTGGGCCAAGGACAGTCCCCTGCCTCCCTGACTGCAACCCTCCCACCACCCCAGCAACTCCACCCAAAGGAAGGGGAGAGCAGGCCTGCCCAGTCCTTGGGGGCCACCCTTCCCAGTGGAGAACTGGCATTTGGCAAATGTGCTGAGGTAGGTAGGGAGTTTGGGGACCTTTCCTGCACTGTAGGCCTACCCATCAACCCACAGCCTCTGCCACAGAGGGGTGGGTGCCTGAGAAGATAGCTGTAATGATCATTCTGTAAGAGCCCCTCTGTGATAGGTACAGTGTGAAGTCCCTCACGTGTATTATTCCACTCAACGTTACCCCATTTACAGCTCAGGAGATCAGGCTCAGAGAGGTGAAATGGGGAGCCAAGGCAGGGCCTTGGGTAGGTGGCCTAGATCCTGGCATCTGTTCTTCATACAGGCTATCCTCTGTGGCTCAGGCAGCCATCTGTGTGCACTCATTAGGGGCTCCCTGGCTGCCACACTCCTCACATATTGCAAGTGGGTCACACAGGAGGGAGGGTCAGGTGCAGAGACCCATTTGGAACGGAGGGCTCTGACAGCCCACTGACCCAGAGAGGAGGAACAGCTCAGGACTGTCCCCAAAGGCCCAGACCTAGTTTCCCTCACCATTCCGGATGTGACGGCCCAGCCTCCTGACCAGGAGCTGGTCCTCTTCCTTGAGGGCCAGAAGGGGTCCAGTTACTGGGGTCCACTCCTGCTCCTTCTCAGTGTCTGGGATGACCGTACTGGAAGAGAGATCGCAGGACTGGAGGAGCCAGCCTACAGTCAGTCTTGGGGAAGCCTAGCATTTTCTCAGAAACACTCAGAAGAGAGTGTTTCCCCAGGCCAGCCTAGCCCCGGGGCAGAGTTGGCCCTGTAACACCAGCTCCTTTCAGCCTCTGCCATTTTCCACACTCAGATTAGAGGCAAGGAGGGGTCCCGGGCCCTGTTCTAGATGGCCCAGAATATCTGGTGAGGGGAGGTTGGAGCTGGTGATGTCTGTGGCTCTGTGCTGAAAGACCGCCTGCCATGCCCTGGGGCCCACACCCACCCCTGCCCCTACCTTTGGCCCAGCACGATGGGCTGCAGCAGCTGCTCCAGGGTCTGCCTGCTGCCCCAACAGCTTCTGGCATTGATAGTGTATTCCTGTCCAGGATGAAGCTCTCAGGTTGCCTGATTGCCCACCAGGAAACCTGCACACAGCTCACAGGTAGGTGAGGCTATCCCCACAGTGGTGGTGAGGGCCAGGCTGCCAGAAGCCCCAGAACAGACCTCAGGTCCTCCCAGCTTCGCCCAACAGACTCCATACCCGCAGGGAGAAGGGCTGGGACAGGTGCACACGAACACAGGTCCGGGGGCTGCAGCACCAGCCTCGCAGGCTCTGCAGGACAGCCAGGGCTATTGTCCACAGCCCCAGGGGGGCTATGGCCTGCGGGGAGGAAGACAGAGGCTGAGGGAGCTAGCTCGGCTGGAGCACTGCTCTCTGCTCAACTTTATCTTGCAAATGGTACATGACCATGACCTCCCTAAGCTTGTTTTCTCATCAGTGAAACAGGAGAAATCCCTCCCTAGTGGGGTCTTCTGAGAATGACAGCATCAGCTTGGCAGACGCCACAGGATGGCTGTGGGGGAGAACCCTTTTGAACCACCCTGACCCGAGCCCTGAGGGGCACTCAGCCACAAGACACAATGTACAGTGTCTCTTCTTTGGAGATGGTATCCACTTGGGGTCCCAAGGGGCAGGAGGGTCTCACATGGTGTGCATTACGTGCATCTGGAACCAGGTCATAGGTGACGGCCACTGGCACCAGCATAGCATCTGGGACAATGCCCACCTGGACCACCTGGACCACCAGTCCCAGCCAGGCCTGGCCCAGGGCTGACAGCCAAGGGCCCTGGGTCCCAGGGGGCTCTTCCAGGAAGATAAGCAGGGGCTGCCTGCTGACCAGCAGCTGCTCCACAACCTAGGTGGGGGTGGGGAGGTAGTGGCAGTGGTATCAAGGCCGGGGCAGCACTAGGCACCTCTGCCCTAGCTTGGCCCCATACAAACACCATTGGGGGCACTCACCGCGTGGACCAGAGCCCTTGCAAGAACCCCCTCAGAGTTGTCCAGGGAGAGGTTGGCCTCTGGGGGCAGGAAAATCCCCCCGAGCTTCCTCAGCAGAGCTCTGTGGGGCACAGGGCAGACGGAGCCTGATGAGGGAAGGGGCTCAGGAGATGGGACCAAGCAGGAGGTTAGTGAGAGCGCTGGCCCACCCAGGGCCAGCCTGGATTCTGCCTGAACGTGCTGAGGCCAGGCATGGCCCCAGAAACCGTAGCTGACCCTCTGAGCCCACAGGCTGGACTGGTAGAAGGTTGGGGGCCAAAAGGCCCAGAAGATGGCCTGTGGAGAGCTGCTGCCAGCACACCCCCATCCACATCCCCACAAACCCCTGCCCCAGCCTGGGGACTGCCATGTATGTGTAGGGCCACATAGCTTTTACCTGAGGACAGGGGAGCAGGCACGGGGGTCCCAAGCCACACGGAGCACACCCAGGCCCTGGGAGAGCAGCACAAAGGGCAGTAGGAGCCCGTCCAGGAGTGACTTGTGGGTAGAGAGGAGGACGAGTGGCGAGCCCTGCTTGGGGAAAGCCAGAGGGAAATGCCAACCCATCTCCACCCTGAAGATGCAGGGAACTGAAACCCTGCGCCTCCACACCCAGGGCAGCTACAGAGGGGCTATGCAGTTCTCACTTCCCAAAAGGAGAGCCGCTCTGTTGACAACCTTTAAGGTAATGCACTGGTGTAATGGTTGTTAAGACCATGACGAAAAGACATGAGAGGAAGCCCGTTGGAGCAGAGCTGTGAGACACGAAGAGGAGGTCATCCAAGAGCAGTGGGGTTTTCCTACCAGGGGGACGGGGCTGGTCCTGACTCAGGACTTGGCCTAGCTCTGCTCCTACCACCCCATCCCATTGGAGGGCAGCCTTACCGCCTGGGCAGCCTGGCGGACCATCTTCATGTGGCCCTTGTGGAGCTGGACGTTCAAGAAGAGGCAGTTCAGGAACCGCAGTACCGCCCAGCTGAACAGCCTGGAGAGCAGCAAGAACCAGTCTGAGGTATGGCGGGCACTGCCCACAAGGCAGGGCCCCCCAGCATCTCAGGGGGCCTCCGATACTGTCCCATTTTACAGAAGAGACAAGTGAGGCTCAGAGGGGTTACAGAAACTGCTGCGTAGTGGAGAAAGTTAAGAAGTACTAGACTGGCAGACAGGCCTGACACCAGAGCCCATGCCCGTGGGATGCTGATATACCTCCAAGACCTGCTGGTATAGCTGCTTCACATTAGCTTCAGAACATCTCCCTGCCCCAGTTTACCCCAAAGGAGATTCGCAGACTAAGATTCTCTCCAGGCATAACCTGGCCTGCTCTTTGCAAATTGCTGGGAAAGGTGAAATAAAAAGGGAGGATTTTGTGATACAAGAAGAAAAGAGGAAAATTGAAAGGGACTGGCTTTAAACGAGAGTGGAGGCGTAGATGCAGGTAGCATGATGAGGTGGCGGACAAGCAGCATGCCCTCATCTGATGGCACGAGATAGGGCATCAGCTGACAGTGGGTAAGGCTGCGAAGGGGCCGCCTGGACTGGAGCCTGTGCCCCTTGGAGAACTGCACTCAGACGGGAGCAGGTCCACACGGTGTTTTCTTCTCCAGCAATGTTTGGCTGCTCCGATACAGAGAAGGCAGGATGCTGGGTTCAAACAGAACCAACTGTGCCCAATGACTCCGTCACAGCGGTGTGATTATCGTGATGAGCCCTGGAACTGAAGCTGCACCAGGAGGGGCTCATGTCCAGGATAAAGGTGGCTAGGTCAGGGGACTCGAAGTCTCAAAAAAGTTGAAAGAACTTTTCTGTGGAGAGCTGGTCAGAGTCACCAACCTCCTCTACTTTCTATCCTTCCTCAGTTAACTTCTCAGCTCTGTCAGAACAGCTGAGCCTGACACACTCCACCCTGTGCCCTTTTTCCCTCCAGAACTCACTGGTGCCCTCACTGTAACCGTCATCTCTGTGCTTCAGCTCTGCAAATGTACATCTCTTGCCCCAGCCGCCCTTCTGAGTTCCAGGCTCACATAAACAAATCCCTCTACCAGCATATCAGGTATCTGAAACTCTATATCCAAAACATCCTTTGTGGAACAAACTCACTCCTCCCGAACCGGCACCCCCTATCCACATCACCAGGTACTTGGCCAGAAACCAGCTCGCCTGCGAGTTTCCCCTTTTCCCTCACTGCCCCACCCTGACCTCTAGTCCATTAGTGAGTCCTGTTAATTTCACACTGGTCTCTCAATCCTTTTGTCCAACCTCTACCGCACCTCCCATCCAAGCCATCACCATGTCTCTCCTGGCCTAATAAAACAGCCTCCCAGATGGTCTGTTCTCTACTTTTGATCCTAATTAATCTTGTTGTCATTCCCTACTTAATTAAAATTTTTCCATTACTTGTCACCACACTTAGAAATCAAAATCCAAACTTCCTGTATGGCCCTGTGTATCTGGTCCCTTCTACCTCTCATTTCATCCCCAACAGCTCACTAGCCAGCTTCTAGCCACCTCGGCTCCGTTAGCAAACCTGGCCCTTTCCTGTGGCCAGAGCTCATGCTATTCACTCTAGTGGGACTGTTCTGACCATCCGTGCACCCTTTCCCCTAAGACAGGCTCCTTTCCCCCTTTCTTCCCTGTCTTGTAAGTCTCTTCCTCCCCTCCAGGTACTCTTAGCCCAAGCCCTATTCTGTTCTTGCAGCCATGTGTATCTCTGTTTGCTGACCTGTGCACCCCTTCATTCCCCTGGAATAGCACCTGCATCTGAGCTCAAACTGTGCAGACGAATGCGAGAGGGAACAGGTGGTGACAGTGGGATGGATGCGGGAGGGAGGTTGGGGGCTGATAAGATCCCGGGACCAGTCACCACTGCCCCCTCCCTCTCTACACAGGAACCTGACCTGTGGAGATGTGAAAAGACAAAGGCGGGTACTGGAGTCTGGGCCATGACCAGGGGTTCCTGGAGTGACCCTCAAAACATTTAACACCCAAGCCAGTAGCGGTGAGAAACTGGGCTGGAAGCTGGGGGCTGGCTCAGATCAAAGTGGCATCCCATATCCAACTGGTCCCACTGAGGAGCCAGCTGCTCTCAAAAGGTCTCAGTGTCCAGATCAGGGGCTCCCTCAGGCCCTCTGGTAACACACCATCTGGCTCCCCAGTGCATGGGCAGGATCTAGTCCTTTCCCAAGCCCAGTCGACACCCACTTTCCAGAAGGGCGAAGGCTCTAGGGACAAGTGTCCCTTAGCACAAAGTTACCTGATCAGGAAGGGGCGAGGCGGGGCCTGGATGTGACCCAGGATGCGCTGTACCTCTTTCTTCACAAGGCCGGGCGCCTGGCCTTCCCCAGCCCCTCCTGGGGCCCTTCCTGAGATGACATTCTGTACGCTATAGTGTAGGGGAAGGGGTGTCAGGCAGGGGCATGCCTCATGCCTCAGTTTCCTCAGGTCATTTCCATCAGCCCTATAGCCTCCCCAGAGCACCGCTTCCAGTCTTTACCCTCCATTTTTAAGGTAGGGACCTAGGCAAAGCTAACATTCTAGAAGCCAGGCCTCTCAATCACCCCTGCCTAGAGGCTCTGTCATCCTTTCAAGGAGTCTAGAAGTACCTGCCCAACCCCAGTCCCTGGCTCCTCACCCAGTGCTTTCCATGACCTTCTGTAGCTCATCCCAGCAGGGGGGTATGTGCTGCTCCAGGGACCACAAGAAATAGCAGAGCCTCCGAACCAGCCAGCCCCGAAACCTGGGCACAGCCCCAGAAATAGGGTGAAGATCTTTTAGGGGGTCTACCTCCCAGTAGGACCCAGGGAGGGTAGTCCATGAGGAAGGGATCACACCCCAATCCCATGGCCTGGGAACACCTGAGCTTGGCTTATCACAGAGCAGGACGAGGAAGCACCTGTCCCATTCCCACCCACTCCTGCTGAGTGGGGCACCGACACACAACAGGCAGCCCATAAATGCTAACAGGAGGAACTGCAGGAGAGTTTCTGCCCCTCCCTGCCTCTCCTGCCTGTGGGTGTGCAGCAAAGGGCAGAGACTTCTTTCCCGTTGGAGGAAGAAATTGACACCACAAAGCAAGGTCCTAGCAGCCCCACACCTCAGGGCCCTGCTTACCCCTGCCTTTGACTACCTGGTGTTCTCCTCCTTTACCAGGATCACATTGCAGAAGCCCAGATCCATTATGCTTCTGTGGAAGAGGGACTCCTGCCCAAGAGGGGGTAGGGATAGGGTGCATGACTTTGGGGGGCCTTTGCAAACCAGCAAAGGAAAGCCCCTGCTCTGTCTTCACAGTCTCTGCCTGGCAGACTGTCGTGCCTGCTAGGAGACAGGACTGTAGCACAGCATTTCCTAAAAGATCCTGAAGCTCACTCAGGAAACAGGGTCCTGTGGTCAAAACGGAAGGGCTGCCTTCTCTACAGCACCAGCCACCTACAGAGGGGCATACTGAAGTCTCTGAGGTCTCTAGTCTACTGCAGAGAACATACATGTAGCCCGGATCTCCACCAGAACTGTGGGTCTCATCAGTACCAGCACATGAGGCATCGATACACAGGAAGACCTCAAGCCTGTACTGGGCGACTCTGAGTGGGTGGGCCCCCCCAAATGAACAGCAGGACTGTGCAAGCATGCTCAGATCCCAGCTCTCTGGCCACACTCTGTTCTCTCAAGTGCCTCTGCATGTCCCTACCCAACTCTCCTAGGGCTGCGAGCCAGCCCCAGGCCAACAACACAACCAATACCAGTGCCTCCTATCTTTCCCCTGAAAGATAAGAGCATAGGCCTGGGCAGGGAGGGCCAAGCCTGGAAGGACATAAGGGAAGCCATGGCTCCCACAGCCATGATACCCCAAGCTCCCAGGGGCGGGCTCAGCCTTACGTTACTCACCCAGCTCTTGGGGGTGCAGGTCTGGCAGCAGCGACCCACAAAGGGGCGATATTTCCCCAGGAATGGGGTGATAGCCTCTAGCTTCGTCCCCAAGCCTGAGGACCACTGGCTGGTCTGGAAAGTAGCCACGGAGAGAGATGGGAAGACTCAAGGTCCTTGGTAGAGGGAGGCAGCCTCCAAGAGCAAGGTACTCAGGAGGGGAGGTGGAAGGGCAGAGGATATTCTGGGAATGGAAGGGGCCATACTACCTCCTGGCCATTCTGGCTGCTCCTCTGCTGAGTTTGGACTCTAGCTCCCAAAATGGCATCCATGAGGGCCTATAAGATCTGAGAAAGACCACCTGCTTCTCTGCCTTTCACCACAAGAACCTGACCTAGGGAGAGATGGAAGGATGGAGGGGCTACTGTAGTCTGGGCCACAATCTGGGTTCCTGTGGTGACCACCAAATTTCCATCCCTGGGGCAGGCAGACAGCAGCATCCAGGACAGCAGTGGTGAGAAACCGGGCTGGAAGCTGGCTTAGACCAAAGCCATGCCCCATAACCATTGGTCCACCAAGGAACCAGCTGTCCTTGAAAAGTGTCAGTGTCCAGATCAGGGGTAACCTGAGGGCTAACATAAAGGAAATCAGTTACCATCAATACCCACCCCGAATGTCCCAGCACAGATGAGGGCTATACGGGAGACTCAGACCCCTTCTGTGCAGAGGGAAAGAACGAGGCTGGGTTGGCAGGAAAGAGGCATGTGACTGCCAAAGAGGAACAGGACCACTGCCGCAAGGCTACCAGGTCCTGTTCAGCTGCTCTTCTCCACGCAAGAGGATGGCCCTTCACCTACTCAACCACTACAGGAATATGGGCCAGGTACTAGGTGGTGGACAGCTGGGGAGCTGGGAAATACCACATAGATTTGTCCCCAAGGAATGCTCTTAGGATTAGAGACCAGACAAACTTCACGATACATCCCCTCTCACACAGCACTCTCAGCAAAAGATCCCACTGGGTACCTCCTCAGCCCCTCCTCCTCATAATATTCCTCTGAACTAACAGATGTCTACTCCATAAAGCAGCACTGAACCCCTCCTGGCCCAGACATTAGGCCCTAAAAATGTCTCTCCCCTGATCTCTCACCATGTCCCTGACGGGTAGGCTGGCCTGGCTATTTATGTTATCCCTGTCCCCACCACCCACTGCACATGCCCAAGTGGGTGTGCCTTTCCCCTTCCTACCAGATTCTCCCCGTGGCTCTAAGTCCATGATCCTCTGGATCATCCTCTAGGGTTTTCCCCTCCTTGGTTCCCCCAGCCCAGGCTTGCTGGACTAGGAGCCTCCTCCTGAGCTAAGGTTTCACTTCCTCAAGTCATCCAAAAGAGTCCTGAGGGCCGGGGTTGCCACGGATGCATCTCTGACCACCAGTCTGCCTGCACAGGTGAGGGACCCAGGAAATGCCAGATGACTGGCTGCGATGTCCTCTCCCAGAATTCCTCTGGGTCTCGCCTACTTTCCCTAATTACCACTATTTAAAACTATAAAGCTAAGTGGTACTAGGATCACAACCCCTGCAGTTGATGAGCTCTGGCAGACTCACCCCAAATGCACTTCCCATTCACAGACACTTGGCACAGGGAGGTCCCACGCCAGCTGGGGAGTCCTGCTTGCTTTGCGAGGAGGAGGTCCGCTCCTCAGCCTCAGCCCACTTTTCTCAAAAGCTAACCCCACTAGATCTGTGCCAACCCTAACGGGGCCAGAAAGAGTAAAAGACAGGGCCAGGGGTGACTCCCATTCACTGATTACGTCAACTACTTACCTCACGCGATCCAGAGGTCAGGTCTGGGATATACCTTTCAGAACCCGGGTCCCCCAAATGGGGATCTGTGTCAGTCTGTAGCTCCTACCTGAACACCCCCTCAAGCTGGCATCCTGAGAGCCAAATGTAGGCCACAAACTTGCTTTCTGACACACAACATTCTGAAACTTGAATTAACATCATTTAAAACTAGAGAGCTTGTTAGGTTAAAAGTCATGGTTTTCAGCTGCTGTGGTTAAAGAAAAGAAATCAAAACAAAACCCTGAGACCTGGTATCTGTGGTGGGCAGCCCACAGGACTTCAGCGGGTAGAGCCTGGGGGCCGCTGTCCACTTAGCCCGGCAGCAGGCCCCTCCACGTCGGCCGCCGTATCAGTCCACCTTCTGCCTGAACCCCGCTCACACCTAAGTTTGAAGCCCCCCCCCCAACAAAGGATGACATCCCAATCTGTTCCCCACGGAGAAGCACGGCTTGAACGTGACCACGTCACCCGTAGGCCTCAGCCCAGGGGTCCTCAGAACTCGGCCCCACGCCAGGCCCATGGCGCGTGCTCCCTAAGCAGCCCGAGAATGCGGAGGGGGCACTGCCCCAGGAGCAGGGTCAAGCGTCTGACTCTGCCGCCGGGCACACACACAGGTCTAGGGTGACCACAGGTGAGGCCCCAGCGCAGCCGTGTCGCCACTGAGGCCCTCATGCCGCTCCCGGCAAGGAATCACTGCACGGCAGGCCCTTGGGGCCACAGTTCCTCCACCCCGACCATTCCCACCAGGAAGGTCACCCAGGTGCCTCCTGAAGCGGGAAGGCCCCGAAGGATCCTGGGACCCGACTGCACCGGCCAGAGCAGTGACTCGGTGGGTCTTACCTCACACCCACCACAAACTGCTG